>APFE030657184.1:0-12386 GCA_000404065.3 Pinus taeda
AAAATTTGAATTTCCACATCAACAGACATCTTGGATGCAGTTAACTTGTTTGACATGGCTTGTGTCACTCGATTTACTCAATAAATTTGAGTTGGAATAGTTAAATTTTAGTTAAGCATGTATGACTGCTAATTTGTAGCAATCAAGGTTAGTTATCTCAATTTGTTTTTAGTTAAACTAGTTCCAGTTGCTTGAGGAATTGGTGAAAGGCCAATTGTTCAGTGGGATTTCAGTCAAACTCAGTGATCATCCAGTTAAATGATCAATCAACACAAAATAGCTAGTGCATGGAGAATTCGAGTTCCCCAACTATGTTGGAGATTCCAAGGCAATGTAACATCAATTCTAGACTAGCCTTGAGTGTAGAAGTGTTGCATGCAGTCAGATGATCAACCTTGGCAATTTCACAATCCATTTTGTAAAAATTCCTAAATATTAGGGTCCTAATTTCCCAAGGAATTGTGCAAGGAAGTATGGGCCCAAGCATAGGTAGAAATGTACTATGTCTGGGTTAGAGCTTCTTAGTGAGAAGAGAGACAAGTTATTCACTTGTAGGTTGTGCTCAGCTGAGCAAATAAATTGCAATACATTTCTATTCATCATATTAATTCAAGCACACATTGAGGTCTTTAGCATATTGCTTTCCCCAAGAATTGTTTTGTGTGCATATTTGTTATTTCTATTGAATGTATGAAATTTTTGTTCTAAATTGTGAATTAACTTCTGGAGAGTAGTAGAGTAGGTTCGTGTCTTGTGATTTTGATTAAAACTTCATGAGTAGTTGCAACTCTACACCATAATTTGTAAAAGGATGGTGGAGTCAAATTATAGAATATTTGTAAGTAGACAATATGCTTACTTCAAAATATCTATGACAACATTTGCGAGAAGAAGATGTTGAGGATAAAATATTGGATTGTGGAAGAATTAGTCACAAAATTCACAAGGGCAGTAATTTTGGTTGCAGGTGTGGATGTAGATGGATTAAATGTAATTTTGGTTGCAAATGTGGAGGTATATGGATTAAATGTAATTTTGGTTGCAGGTGTGTAGGTAGACAAGTCACAGTTACTTGTTTTATTTTTGTCGATGATGTGTTACTATTTGTTATATTGACCCCTTTCAATTGGTCTATGGAATCCTTATGAATAATATTAAAACTCATATAATTTCTTCTTACCCAGATGATGCATTGGTACTAGACATTTATCATATTTTTAGTGTTATCTGCACTACATTGGATGTAGCTTTTAAATATCTTAGATTTATGCTCTAACCTAATTGTTATGGAATTAAGGATTGGAGCTGACTTATAGAGAAAATACACTGTAAAATTTTATCATGCGCACACAGGTTGCTCTCCCTAGGAGGCAAGTTGACTCTAGTTCGAGTAGTCCTTCAGAGCATCTCTCTATATTGGCTTCATATTTTCACTCTGCCTAAGAATATCAGTAAATGTATCTTTCTGGCTTCATCTTGGCATTGGAAAATTTGTGTCGTAAATAAAAGAGTGCGTATGGCTTTTATTTACTTTGTATGGAGGCGATGAATGAACAGACACATCTATTTCTTTAATCCTCCTTAGAAAAATCAATTTGGAATGGTGTATTTAATATGTTGCATTTACAAGCATATTAGAACTACTCTTTTGTGGTTGATTGTATTCAGGACTGAATTATTGAATATAAAACATTTGGACCATTTCCAATGTACATTGGGGTTTTGACCCAAAGAATGCATTATTGTCCCAAGCTCCCTTGTTGTGATACATCCACCTCCATCCTTGTCAAAAAAGCTAAAAGCCTCCCTGAAGTTTGACACAACCTGCATCCCATATTCCTTTAGTAGATAAAACCCTTCTCTCATTTTCTGACCATGAAAATCTACCCTCCATCCCATATTCTCTCATGAGCCCTATGTAAACCACTATTTCATTCAAGGATGGGGATTCTCATTTTTACTCTAACCATGTTTGTTAGATATTTTTCCCCTTTTCTTGCTTATGGTTTCTTGATTTGGCCTCCTCTAAATATGCCCTAATGTTCTTAAATTATTTGAAAGGTATTCTTTGGATGTTGACCCCATTTTACTGGAGATCCTTGACATGTCCCTTGAAATTTTGATTCGGCCACACGATCTATTTTATGCCAGTGAGTCAAAATATTTACATTTCTTTGCCACATATTCATTCATGACCAAACACTATACCACTAGTTCTAAGAATATTGTGGTTACTATCACCACAACAAATGTATATTGTATTTTAGAGGAGACAAGAATTGTATATTGCCCTTTGGGACACTCCAAAAATATTTTGATGCACCCTATTTCTTTAACACTCTAGTCTACTTTATGACCTTAATTTCCATTCCATGTTCATCCATGTGGATGCACTTTATCATGGCCTAGGACAAGCTAATGTCTTTGTCAACTCCCTCTCATCTTCCTTGTCATGTCTTGTAGGGCTTATGTATCCAACAAGAAATTTGGGAGATGAATGCCATCAAGGTAAAAAATCAAGGGGTTTTCAATTCATTTATTTAGGTTTCCCACTAGCATAGTCCCACCATATGATGCACCCAATCCATAAAATGGGGTCTAGTGCTATTTCAATGCATTATTAGATGATAATGGTGGACCATAATTCCATGTTAAATGTTATGAATCTTCATAGGATATTATTGGAGATACTTGAGGAGACACCTCTTTGGCTAAAGGGTTAAGGAAAGGATTTTGACTTCAATATCAAACCATCAACCATATCCTCAACATATTGAACCAACAATCAAGAAGACAACTGAGGTGAATCTTGGCCATCCTCCCTCGCCCACGTTGTTCAGGATATATATCAATCTATGAATTCCTCTACACTCCACCAACTCTGCATCAATAAAATTTTGGGTTACCCCACTGTCCACCAATATGGATAAAAGTTGTCCTTGCATTGTGCCTCTGATTGCTAAAATTGCAAAATTGGGATTTTCCATGTTAATTTTTTAACTCAATATTGACCATGCATTGGAAGGCTATTAACACAATATTAAGAATAAAAAATGAATAATTGACAAAATACCAAATACAATACATACCATGAGTTTTATCTCATAATGTATCTAGATGCTAATTGAGCAATTTCACATGAAGAGAGAAAGGAAATGTCATGATACATTGTTCAATTTGTAATCAAGAGCTTTATCTTGGATAAGGGAGAAGTAACATTTAGTTTCTTTCTAATATACAAAGGAAAAATTACGAAGCAATGTTAAATTCCTTTCATGAAGCAATGTTTTTGTAAAAGGTTTTAGAAATCTTGTATTGTAGGAAATACCCTCACACCATACAATATTTTGTTAACCAAAGCATGTTAACGATGTCCAGTGATCTCAAATTTCATGAGCATGTTCAATGAGTGACAATAAATGAGGGGTGTCAGAGTGGCTAATAATCATAGTTTATAATGGATGAGTGTCATCGTACATAACATCTATGGTCCAAGTCATTTGTTTGGTGCCCAATGTTGGTGAATCATTGTATTGCATCATGGTAGCATATCTTGCCTTTTTTAAAGAAAAAATATATAATTTGAAAATAAATTAAGTTATGTCTTATGAAAATGTTCAATATTGTTGTGTTGTTGGTGGTTTTCATATTATATGTATCATATATCTATAATCACTTATTTCAAGCCTACTTTAAGAAATAAAGGAAGAGGTGCAGGGCCTTGCCATAACAAGGAATCCCATCAACTCCTCTCCTCGTAGCAATATTTCAAATGTTAGCCCATAAATCAAACACATGCCCTTGTTTTTCTAGTTTGGAAACCCTTGGATGGATCTGACAATGAACTCCTCCCAACCACTACTTTAACCATCTATTGAATGCCTTCGATTGGTATGTGTAAATTATTTTGATTGATTCCTCAAGAGGTGTGAAATCTAATTTTGCATTGACATAATACAAACACCAAATTTAACCCATGGTAGACAAAATTTCAGTGTTACAACTCTCTCATCCAATATTAAATACTTCACTAATTAGTTGATGGGTAATCTCCTTAACAATATATTAAATATTAGAAGCATTCATATTAATAGAAAAATAAGAATAATATCCAATATTAAGTTATAATACAGGTAGCTTCCAAGTTGACATATGAGACCCCCTTGTTTGTGAGACAAGGGGTGCCCTCCATTCAATGCTTTAACTATTTAATAAATTGAGGTGTACATACCTTAATTTCCTTTGGATCCAATCCTATGACCTTTAAAGACGAAACACTTTAACATAAATTCAACAAGTAAATACAAACTCAATTTATATATGTATCAAATTTACTTTGAGAGTTGCATGGCACTCTTAATTTTGTATAGAAGCAAGGGAAAACTTGAAGGGTTAATCACAACAAACATGTATGGTCAATTATGATTATGATAGGTATATTAGTTTGGTTTGCCCAATCCATAACTTACACACTTTGTTACTACTATTAAAGTCATGTCATGATGGTTTACTGGTTTAATATCCTGTACATTTAGTTTGTGTCTAATAAAGGCATGTTAATTCAATGACAAAAGCAATGGTTTGTCAACTAGGTTATCTTAGTGAGTTATGTGTTAATCATCTCAGTGAACAACATATTAGGTCAATTAGCTTATTCATTGACATGGACATTCCATTTTCACTATTAGTGACATGTTAGGTTGGATATTAACATGTAATTTTTATTAACACTATCTAGGATATTAACTGAATCAACATTCATGTTTGGCTACAATTATGGGAGATCTGTTAGATAGGTCAAACCCATCAACAACATTTATGTCCAATTGCACATGTTAGAGGCATGACACAATGGTCACTTGATTACTAACATGTACATTTTGGTTATCACTATTCAAGGTGTGTTAGGTTGGTTAACTTGATCAACAACTTGTATGTTTCGTTACAATTATTAAAGCCTCACTTGATTGTTTAATGCAATAAATGGAGTGTAAGTCTAGTTACCATTGTCGAAGGCACTTTTTGTTGGTTAAATTAGTTAACATCATATACATTAAACTATGATTGTTATAGCCATCCAAGGCTACTAAACCCATTTAAAGTAGTTCATAACATCGATGGGAGCTTGCTTATTGCATTGTGTGTGAGTATAGTGTGTTCTTTTCTTTGTAAGTCAAATATTTTTCATTAATCAAAAAGTATGTACAAGGGCATCAAAATTCATGTGGCCTCTCCTTGACCAGGTTTTTTGACCAATGCTGTTACCATGGTATTGACAAAAATAAAAATACCCAGCTGGGAGACCCACAGCGTTATCGGCCTTACATGCCAAAAAACAAAAAGAACTAACAAGACACCAATTACCATAATTAGTCATCAAAAGTGATAAAGGCAAGATTATCTGGCCCCATCCCAGCAGGAGGAGGCGGGCATTAGAGATATTGGACGTGAGTATAGTGTGCTATTATTCCCCCGCATGTCTTTAATTATGCCATGTGACATGTTCACCCTTCATGGACTAAATTTCCTTCTTAACGGGGTTTCTTATTGAAGATGGGGCTATGTCTAAGTCTCAAGTGACTTTAATAAAATAAATTCCATTTAGTTGTGATTTTTGAGCCAAAGGGGTGCTTTTAGCACATTGCAATGTCTCAAATGAAATAATTGCCACCTGCTTGTGTTCATCGAAAACATTTCAATCAAAAAGACAAATGTATGTCAAAGCAAGTTAAATATCCCAATGCTGATTGACCCACACCACCAACCTTCCTACATTTATCTCCTTTATTGTGTTTGTTAGGGTTCAACCTCATCCCCCCACCATAAGTCATTTACTCCACCATTACATACACATGCATATCTCTAAAAAGCATGCCAAACTTAACCATTTTCATGCCTTACAAAAGAATTTCAAAACATTGTTACATTTGCACCATAAAATATACATATTTTTAATCAAGATTTTCTAAAGTAATATGCAGTACTCTTAATTAAAATCTACTACTACTTTGACTACCCATACCCTACCCCTCAACCCCATGGATATCCTTGTATTGATATCATGACCCACTCCATTTTGTAGATATTCTCCTAAATTGATCTTATAACACCCTCCATTAAAATCATTACATGCACGTACATGACAACCCTTTACCAAACTGGACCAACAAGGACACAAAAGGCTCTACTCACCCCAAACCAAGTGTGAGGAAGTGTTACAACAAAAGGCGGGAAATTGCGAACCCTAGCGGGAACAATTCCCACTCTCTCAAATTCCACGAGAAATTGAAAACAAAAATTACAATAGGAAGGAAAAGTTCCCAATCCCTGGTGAGAAGGCTAGAAAAATTAAAAGAAATCAAATGTGACCACGTTGGTCAAAACATATTCACTGCATAGACTTTATTTTAACCTAGGTTAAAATTGGGATATTTGAGCAGGAGATTATGTAGGAAAAACAAGGACTCTAGAGTGCACATCGTGCTGACATTGAAGAAAGAGGTATGAGTTTTATCGTTGCTTACACGCAGTAGATTTGAAATCTGAACATCTCGACAATTCCCCAAGCTGATCAATTAGTTTTTTGAATTCGGTGTAACATCCCCTTCTGAGTTTTGTGGGAGAGCTAGAAACTCAGGTGAGTACATATGAAATTGTCAAAAACTTATCTTTCTTTATGTGTATTGCAGCTATATTACTTATTGTCAGTGAAAATTCATTTTGCGCTTTTTCCATGTTATATGAATATACACCCTGGGGTCCTTGTTATTTGCTAGTATATTTGAGAAATTCGCGATGGGTAAATCTAGTAACTCCCTTATAAGTTGGTCTAAGCCTTGAATTTCATGTTATATAGTTTCATCATCCATTTATGAGAAGGCTTGTGGGAAAAAAAGTCTGTTGGGTTTGTGCGAATGATGTCAAGGGTTTTATTTGGCTTTCCTATTAATTTCTTGCTTAAATGCATACCATGCCCTTTGTATGTCTTGAGTTGTTCTTCATCCTATGGATAGCATGAGCTGATTGGGCTCCGGTTGTTGTATGAAACATGATATCGAGTATTTTGTATTCGATCTATCTTTTCGCAGCTCAAGTTGAATAAAAAGGGTGGCGACAACATTTCACCCTTTTACTCAAATCTAATCCTCCCCACCTCACTCGAACGACAACAAAAGATACCGAAGCATAGTTTTATTTGTTTGTAAAATTTTAAAACCCTCACTAGTTCAAGGGTTTCCAATTTGCACTCTAGCTTTCTATACAGATCCTAGGATCTATCCTCTGTAGCTGAGTCGTGCTGAGCAATGGGCAAGCGCGGTAGGAGTTCATCAAACAACTTGTCTTCATCAAAAGAAGAACGACCATGGAATGAAGAATCAAGCCCAGATGAAGAAGAGGATCACTAGGAAGAGATCGATGATTTAACTTGGCTGACGACAAAAGACGATGAAGACAATGAAGAAAATCATCCAGTGAATGTGTCTAGCGTAGATGATGACCAAGATGCTTCTACTGAAATTGATGACAAGGTAATTCTGTCAAAATCTATTTCTTTTGCACTCCCTTTATTTTTCTTTGGCACTTCTCAAAGCCCTTTTTTCTTAAAATTTTATCATTTTGTGCTATCCCCCCTCTGCTTGTCTTTCACGCACCATGTAAGTTCGAGTCTTCCATTCTGTGTGGTCTAGGGCCCTTATAAGTTTCGAGTTCTTATTATATATCTCACATTAGAAAAAGCTCCACATTGAGATGACCCTGATCACTCTTATGTAACAGCCAAGAGGTGTAATGGCAAGAGGAAGCTCTGCATCAAGCCACTCCTGAGCAATCTTCAATGAAAATGCTCCACATCGAGCCACCGCTGAACACCGTGATGCAGCAACCGAGAGGCATTGTTACAAGAGCACTCTGCAATGAAAATTCTCCACATTGAGCCATCCTTGAGCACTCTGATGTAGCATTCAAGAGGTGTCAGTTAGGAGGAAGCTCTACATCGACCCACCCCTGAGCACTCTACAATGTAACCGCACCTCCAGTGCTTTTGGCATCCCTAGTCTGCTTCTTCTACCCGGGTATTTTCAACACCCTCTCCGAATTGGGGGAAGTGGGTTGGATTTAATCTTTTTAATTAGGATTTAATATCTTGTTAGTTAGGATTTAATTGGGTCTCGTTGCTTATATCTTGTTAATTAGGATTTAATAGTATTTAGTCGGATTTCAACTTTAATGACTTTGTTTATAGCCATACATTGCAAGAGTTATATATTTAAATAATACCCAATTTTCTTTTGGATCTTCCCATAAAGAATATACATTTTCCTTTTTTATCAGATTTTAACCTCTATGGATGTTTTATAGCCATTAGGAAAAGCATTTTATGTTCAAATGGTTGTGAATTTCATTGGGGTCATCCCATAAAAAAGGCATGTGTTCCTCAATTGTTGGATTTTATCTTTTATGAGCTTTTTATAGCCACACAAGGAAAACATTTTATGTTCAAATGGCACCCAATTTCCTTTAGGGTAACCCCATAACCAAGATCTGTGTTCCTCTTTAATCCAATTTCCAATTATATGAGCTTGTTATGAAAATATATGGGAGGCATTTTATATTCAAACGTATGATTTGAAATTGTGCATCTCAATATTTTAGGGTTACATATTTCTCAATTTGCATGTTTATTGTTCTCTTCGAAGTGTGATACGGTTGTTAAGATGAAACACTCATAAATAGGCAGGTCAAATAACTTGCCTCTTGTTATTAGAATGGAAATTTCAATGTATTCCAAGAGATGCATAAGATCCACAATGCATATATTGAAATGGTGCCCAATCTCCTTTTGGGTCATTGTTCAATGAAGAGTCATGATCCTTTTTAGTGGGATTTCCACTTTTACGAGTTTTTAATAGCCATATGGGGCAATTATTTTATATTCGAATATATGATTTAAAATTATATGCATTCCCTTAAACCTTAGGGTTCCACATCTCTTAGTGTGAATATTTATTCTTCCCTTAGAATCGTTAATAGGTTAAGAATCTCTAGGGTTAAATTAAGAGGTAGAATTTGGTTATAATGGAGGGAGAGGTAGGTTTTACAGCTCACTATATGTATCGTTACTTCTACCGTCTAAACAAAGGGCTCTAAAGTTGAAACATAAGTGATTTCCTTGGCTTTTAATTGTTTTTATTTGTGAAATATCACCGAAGCAGAAGCTAGGAGGGAGAAAAAATTTAGGTTATATTGGACCTGCAATTCTTGTGTCCATAGCCTTCATGGATCCTAGAATGTGTATGTAGTTACTAATCTTTAACAATTTTATTTTGTATATATTTGGGTATCGATGTTGATATAGAGAATTCTTGTTGTGTCTCAGCGACGTCTGATTTACAGGGAGAGGCTAGGTTCAAATATGAGGTATTTAATAATAATAATATACTCTCGAATGAGATGATTGATTCTGGTTAATTACTTTTTTGATCTGAAGAATTTAGAATTCATCCTAATATAATATTGTTTGCTCAATTTTTTGTGTTTTTTTGTAGTTACTCTGGGTCATTCTTGTGATGTCTATAAGTGGCTTGATTATTCAATATCTTGCATCGAATTTAGGAGTTAAAACAGGTACCTCCCTCATCTATTTTCTCTGCCAAACCATTATATGAATTAATATTATGCTCACGCGTGAACCTGCTAGTCCATCATGTAAGCATCTCATGCAAAACTACAAGGAAGAATATCTAGGAAATCTAAATTTTATCTTATGGTTCCTATCAGAAGTGTGTGTCATTGTTGTAGATATTCCTGAAGGTTAGCATTTTCAAGAATGATTTTGCAAAGTAATTTTTTAATTTATTTTTTATTTAATTTATTTATTTATTTATTTATTTTTCTGATGCAATAATCTTATTTTATTTTATTCCATGCGTCGAAATGAAACCGCTACTAATGCAGGATTTTAATGAGAATATTGTTTTCTTTTGGAAAATGAATTCAACTGCAACTAATGCAGAGAATACTAATTTTTGTTCGAAAATGAATTCAAATGCAACTAATGTAGAGAATATTGATTTTTGTTGGAAAAAGAATTGAACAATATTATTAATAATGGTATGAAAAATAATGTACATAGCACATAAATATGCACTATATACAATAAGTAAACCATTGATTCAATTTCCTAAGTTTAAAAGATAAATAATTGTCCAAAAGAACCCTAGCTAAATAAGGGTTAACAATTTTACCCCAATATACTTCATTCACTTCATTCATTTTTTGTAATTTTCTCATCTGTTCGTGTTTTTACCACAGTCCTGGGAACTAGATTTTCTCTTAACATGTTGTTCCATATACCTAAATTGGTCTGGTGTTCTTTTAACTAGATTCAGGACACTCACTCTCGTTGGAGTGCAGAGATTCAGGGTGCTCAATCTGATCCTTTCGATTATACTCTATGCATTTATTTCAAGACAAAATGACAAATAATTTTACTTATGTAACCTGGTTACTTCAAAGCCTTTTATCCTATGTTATAACATTGCAGATGAGAAATTTGGAGGGGATCATTGCTTTTCTTGTACTTACAATATTTGGTTGTTTCATTGGAGAGCTTGCATATGCAAAGCCTAAAGCCAATGAGGTGTTAAAAGGAATGTTCATTCCTAATTTAAGAGGAAGTGGAGACACTGATATTGCCATTTCTCTTAGTGGAGATTTTCTTACACTATAAGCCCCTATCACTTGTATCTTTTGTTAATTGAATTCAATGAATATGTTTCGTGAGCACAAAGTAGTAATGATTAGAAAATCTGGCCAAAAATTCCCCCCTATGATGCAGATGAGGCATTGGGCTTTTAGTTCCACAGTAATAAATGGAGTAGTTTCAAGTGCGATTTTTTTGGTGTTTCTAACATCAAAATTTTGTGAAAACATTTGTGGCCAAATTTTGATTTGTGCTGTTTAAACTGGTTTTTTTTACTACATATATGGATTCAACACACTCAGAAACCTCTGAATCACTTTGATTGTGAAAATTTCTCGTATCAAACTTGTGCTTTCAATGAATGTCCGCCAAACAAACTAGATAGAAAAATAAACTAGAAAATTTTCCAAAAAATCCCATGAGAAAACAACTAGGTAATAAATCCCTCAAATGATGTGTATCTTATCATGTACAAAATTTATTACTATGGTATTGAGTGTTTATTGATTACCTTCATAAAATATAACTGAGCCTGTCATCTACCATATCTAGGCACAATTTATTTCTTCACTCTACCTTGGTTCTGTCCCGGAAAGTACCACCAACTCTTTCTCGGGTTAATGTAAGTACTCTTCCATAGTTTAGAGAATTCTTAAAATAACTGGAATAGATTATTCGTGTACTTTCCACTGGTCTCTATTTACAAATTAGAACAATTTTTGATGGGTTTGAAATTACAAGTTTTCGTTACGTAAATTATGAAATGTAATTATTCCACTTAGAATAAGGTCTAATATTCCCATCTACAAGAACAAAATTTGAAAAGTACACTGAAAAACATGATTCTTCAACCCAAACTGTCATAATTCCATCTAAAAATCGTGCAGAGAATCATTCACTACATGAATAAACTACTTCCTGACAATGTCGGGCAGCCATAGACCTGTCAATGACTCATTAATCACATCATAAGACTATGAAATGATCTTAAAATGTTGTCTATGTTCCAGTCAATGTGCAGGTATTTTCTCATCAAAACTGGATTTGCTATATTTATGGCATTCTTAATCAATGTCGTTGTTACCTATCTGAGCGGGGCAGTCTGTTCTTCACCAAACGTATCTACAGAGGACTCGGTTGACTGTCAAAACTTGGACCTGAATACCTCATCTTTTCTATTAAAAGTAAGTGGATTCTTCCATCCCAATAGCTATTTCCTCCACTTTGTCACTAAGGTTTTGATTCACCTCCCTATTCTTATAGTATTTAGTTTAAAATAATTAATATTATTTTGTATTAATGGAGAAATGGTTACATAAGTTGTAATGTATCTCCTTAGTTTAGGATTTGTTCCTAGAGTTTAGGAGTTTGGTTGCAACTTCGTGATCTCTAGTAATGTACTTAATGATGTAATCTTTCATTCATGGGTAGTAGAGTGAACGGAGAGAGTTCTCTTTGTTTCAGTGTAGTCTCCAGGTGCAGTACTCACCTGTGAGCTATAACTCCTTCTTTTTCAATTCAAGTCTGATTTTTATCTCGGTATCAGAGCTTAGAGTAGGGACAACCTTATTTTTTTTGGATGCATATTTGTATAGAACTGTAGTGGCAGTGGTGTATATAGAAGCTTTGTAGAATCAGGTGGACTACAGTAACACCTGTAGCACAGGTCTCAGATGACTGATCA
>APFE030657191.1:757-22885 GCA_000404065.3 Pinus taeda
TTAAAACAGTCACCAAGGATGTGGTATCAGAAATTTGATACATTTATACGGGGACTTGGCTTCACTAGAAGCAAAGCAGATCACTGTTGTATTTTAAATTAATTGGTGACCGTGTTATTTATCTGGTCTTGTATGTGGATGATATGTTGCTGGTTGGAAATGACAAAGAAATTATCCAGGATTTGAAGACCCAATTGTCCTCCAAATTCGACATGAAAGATCTTGGTGCTGCAACTATATTTTGGGCATGGAAATTAAAAGAGATCGAGCAAAGAGGAACCTCTGGTTAAACCAGAGGAAGTATGTCGAGACAATATTGCAGAGATTTAATATGCAGGATAGTAAACCGATGAAGGTTCCTATTCCTTTAGGTGTAAAGTTATCTGATGAACAATGTCCCAAGACACAAGAAGAGGAAGAGGACATGTCCCATGTTCCATATGCAAGTGTAGTCGGTAGCTTGATGTATGCAATGGTTTGTACTAGACCAGACATTGCACATGCAGTGGGAGTATTGAGAAAGTTTATGTCAAAACTAGGGAAGGAGCATTGGACAGTAGTGAAGCAGGTTTTCATGTATTTTCATGGCACTAGTGATTATGGTTTGTGCTTCCAAGAAAGACTAGGATTGGACAAAGTTTTGGATATTCGTGGATTTGTTGATGCAAACTGGGTTGGAGATATGGATCGGAGAAGATCTACAAGTGGGTATGTGTTTAACCTATTTGGAGATGCAGTCAGTTGGATAAGAAACAATTTGTAATGGCACTATCAACTATAGAGGCAAAATACATGGCAGCCACTCATGCAAGCAAGGAAGCAGTTTGGTTGCAGAGATTGTGTTCAAGTATGGGGTTAGTACAAGGAGCTATAAGGATAGACTGTGATAGCCAAAGTGAAATTTTCTTGGCAAAGAACCCTGCATATCATTCAAAGATAAATCACATTGATGTTCAGTATCACTTTATGAGGGATATGATAGAAGACAAAAAGGTGTTGCTAGTAAAGGTGGACACTTTGAAGAATACTGCAGATGCATTGACAAAATATATGAGCTCTGAGAAGTTCCCTTGGTGTAGAGAGATAATGTTGGGTTGTGTTATATTCTTTCCACGACTAGCCCACGTAGTTAACTAGGGGGTTAGAGGTGGGGCAGAGCCCCCCCTTCGTTTCGCCAATTGCATAGTGGGGGGGTCACAAGGAGTTTGAGGGGTGCAGGTAACCCCACTCTATGGGGTCCGGGGCAGCGCCCTGGAAAATTTTGGTTTTGGAATCTATGTTAGGTTGGGCGGACCCACCTATGGTTTTGTGCATGATTTCCGCACATGTTTTTGGACGCGATGGTTTTCGGTCCATGGTTTTGGATGTGATGGTTTTCGGTCCATGGTATTGGATTCTTTGACATGTATAAATATGTATTATAACATTGAAAGGAACATAATGAAAAATTAAGCTAGTAGTCCCGGTTTTGGGATCCAGGGGAAAATCTCTGTGTATATGTGTTTTATGTGTTATGCTCTCACATTATTTATTTTATGTGTTTTAGAATTCATATGCAGGTAATTTATGTACGGGGTTAAAACCTACTTTTCTAGTGACGATCTCCATTCTGGGAGGTTTTTTTGTTTCATCGATCCATTCTTGGATGGTCGACAGAGTTTTCCCCTCCATTGTTACTCCAAAGCTGGAATGGATTTTGTCGCTAGGATCTTAGGCGAGTTTAGTGTTCTAGACTGAGTCTATGTGAAAGTAATTGGGAATAATCCTAATTATTTGGTTAGATTATTTTATTATAGATTACTTGGTCTACTAGATTATATTTGTGTCACATAAGTGGGTAATCTGTGATGGTCTTTTACAAACAGGTTTTCCCCCTTTATTTATTAAAATGTAAAAAATATTTAGTGCACGATCCCTCATAATTAGACACCATGACTAAGTATTAGAGGGTTGGAAAAATAATTAATCCTCTCATAAGTCAATTAATTAAATTTTCTGGCCAAATTATATTGAAAATACTAAGCCATAAATTTAATTAATTTTATGTCCTAGGTAAATTTAAATTATCCAAAAGCAAAATTCATGGTTTAAAAAAAAAAAAAAATTAAAGGTCCCAGGCCAAGGGAATATTGAATTTTTTAAGAAATCTTGGACCCTTGGACCTTGGTAGTTAAGTCAAAGTCAAATTTTTGAGGTAATTAACTCAAAGTTATTATTTTTTATTTAATTAAAAAAGAATTAAATGAAAATTTTGAAATTTCTCAAAAAATAAATAATTTCGATGGACGAGATTAAAAGATTATCAAATATTTTTTCAACGATCAAAATTACTTTGACGAAGATCAAGCGAACTAGCCGTTGGAGAATTTATCTATAAATTAGAGGTCGGAAACAGTTTATTTTTCATCTGACCTTTTGATCGTGCACTAGATCTTGAAGCTCTTGTAAACTTTTATGGAATAATGCAAAAGTCTTTGGGGTTTCAACTTGCAGTGGTGTTCCTCTTCATGAATTTATGGTAACATTGTTTTAATTTCTACTTAACATCATGTGAAAAATATCAATCAATAGCTTTCTTAGAATAATATGAATACATGTATCTTATTCAGTTTGTTGGACCTAGGGTAACAAATTTAATTTTTATTGAAGTAACAGGTATCTCTATTTCTTCATAATTTTATTGTTGTTCTATTTCTCTACTTGATTTGATGGTTGATCTAGTGTTTGCAGAAGATCTCTCAAGTGCCCATTGAACGTTTGGGAATAGCCCTCGGTTGGACCAGCCGACTCTCAACACATATTTTCTTAAGAGCCTACTTCATAAAAGCCCCTGGATTTATTTAATGATTAATCTTTTTTCTACAGGGTGTTTTTGGGCTAGTACCTCTCTAAAATTTCAAAATCTTTTAAATATTTGTGGAAAATTTGATAGATCTGGCTATTAAGAGCCTTAGATTATCAGATCTGTGAGTGGAGTTGGTCTCATACTCCTTAGATCTAATAGATCTGTAAATTATTTGTATAGTTTTGTTATCTACTTGTGTAGATCTGAAATTTTACAACATAATTTTGAATTTTAACACTTGGGTTTTTCGGATTTTCTCTATTTTTGTACATATTGGGTATTGGGTTTTTCTCTTTTCACTTGTGTAGGAATAGATCTGAGAAATCAACCAAGGAAATCTTCAGATCTAAGCCAGATCTAGACCCTATAGGGCAAGATCTCGGCTCAAGGATTGTTTGCAGAAATATATCTGAGAAATCGGCCAAGGAAATCTTCAGATCTGAGATTTTTTCAAGAAGATCTAGGGGTTTTGAGATAGATATAGGCCCTGGAGGGCAAGATCTTGTCCCAATTTTTTTTGCAGGGCCATCCATTAAATATTTTTCAATAAATCTGAAGATGTGAAGCAAAATAATTTTTTCAGAACAAGGGTTTCAAGTTTTAAGGCTCCTAAGCCCAGATCTGCATTCTCCTAGCCCTAGTGGGCCTAGTACTAGCCCTCATTGGCATTAGATTCCCCTTGCTCCATTTTTGATCTGAATATTTAAATTTATGAAGCTGATCATTGGTGGGTTTTTGCAAGAAATTGGTAAAAATTTGTGTTTCAGGTATTGAATTTTTTTTGCAACTTGGGCAAGTGATCTTTGAGGCCCAAGTTCTAAGATTTTGATCTTTAAACTCTCCTTTTCCTCACTATTTGTTACAACAATCATATACCTTTCTAATAGTGGTGAAAAACACATCTAAGTGGTTTGAAATTAACTAAAAAAAATTCTAAATACATTAATAAGTCATTTAAGTTTGATGGGTATCAAAAATTTGGCATAAATCTACACTTTGGGTGATTGTTATCTCTGAATAATTCTGTTTTTGAAGTCTGAAATATAACAATGACAAAATTTCATGTGGGTTAGGCTAAAATCAGTTCCTAAGTTGTCTAATACATTAAGGAATTATTTTCTTGAGTCGGGCATCCATCATTAGGCTTATTTCATGTTTTAATTGTTGGTTGTAATACGTATATCAGATCTGATATAATTATGGAAATCACATCATAACAGGTTGAATTTTTTTTATAATTCATGTGGGCAAGTTTGGAAAATTTTCGATAAATTTTTGGCATAAAGATAACATTGATAGCTTATTGTTTTCACTGTCATATTGCTGCTATCATAAAGTTTTTCTTATTGATGTCCTAAAACCAATTTCTAAAAATTAAGTACTCTGTCATGGAATTGTGATAGATTGCATATATTTTGTTTCATAAACTGAGTATTTTTTTAGCATCTGATATTAATTTGTGAAGGCGATTTTGTTCTCTTTGAGCTATAATTGCATTTGAAATAATCTAGAATATTTGAAGTAAGCTTGTGGTCTAATTGTGATATTGCTAAGAATTTTATCTTTCAATATTTGTCTAGTGAAGTGAACATTCATTTTGACAATTAAGGGCTTTGATATATAACCTTGAATCAGATCGTAGCATAAGCACTTTTCATCCTTGAATCTAACTTCATCTCGTGCATTTTCATATTAATTTAGTTATGCATAAATAAAATTTACTTTTAAGCATAAGCTCGGTTGGTAGAGAGATAGGTACCCATCCATCTTTGCTTGAGAAACCTGATTTTAATAGTACTTAAAATGGTGACCTTGCAGTCGTCAAAGCCACAACTCTATGCAACGCCGGAGGCATCGGGTATGTTAGATTTTTAGGAGAGGTATCGTTAATCACACCTTAGTGTGCTTCACCTTATCTTCTATTTGCCAATTACTATGAAATTAGGCTCAATATAGAAAGTATCTAAGGGTTAAAACTTAGATAGGCATTTCATATTAGCTTTAGGATATGCACTTCATATAATATAGCCATTCATCCAAGCATAAGTTGCAAATCAATTGCTTGGTCCTAAATTTCCTAGCAAGATAGTTAACTCCATAAGGCATTGACATCAATTGCTTAAAATCTAATCAAATCCTATAAATCTTGCTAAATCTAAATCAACTACTTGGTCACTTCATTGTGTCTCCTGAACTGGCTAGTTTCCAAATAGTTATACTTCATTCCATTTCTATAGGGTCTACCCCCCTTAGCATGTTGCAGGGAGACAACTTAAATGGAGAGATTGGGGATCCGGGTGACAACCCCGGATCTAAGTCATCGCCGTTGTGCCTAGACATTTTATGCAACAACACATCTTCTACCTCAAGTGCGTACAAGTTCTTGACTCAAACCCCAATTTTCTTCACCTGTCCTGTGGCTATGTGTCTCGGGAATGCCTTTCCTTTGTTGAGGATCACATTGTAACCACAGTATTCCAAAATTTCAACAGATACAAGATTCTTCTTTATACCGGAAACAAACATCACATCCTTGAGTCTGAAAGGGGAGCCCGACTCCCTCTAAAAAGTGAATGTACCAATCCTGATTGCGTAGTACCTTTTGTTGTCTCCAAACTCAAGGTTCATCTGGAGATCTTTCTCCTCCAAGTCACTAAAAAATTCTCTATTCCCCATCATGTGGAACGAGGCACCACTGTCCAAGTACCGCATGCTCCCAATCATCATGCTCACCATGCATGTGATGGGAGTGAAGTCAAGCTCGAACTATAAAGCCAAATCTTCACCTACTGCTGCTATTTCAAGCTCCTTCTAGCTTGCCTTCTGGTGTGGACACTTTGTGGCATAGAGCCTGAATTCATGATAGTCAAAGCACTTGATTTTGGACAAGTATTTCTTCTTTCCCTCTTGACTGGAATTAGCCTCACCTTGGGACTTCTTCCCCTTGGCCTTCCTTCCTTTGTTGACTAATGAAAATCCACCTTCCTCTTCTTTGGATGAGGTCCCATCTCTGGTATTCCATCTTATTTACTCATGTACTAGGTCAGACCATAAGCGCTCCCAACTTGGTAGTTTCTCCCTCCCATTCACTGAAACTTGATAGTTATGCCAAATCTTGGGAAGGCCCATAGGGTTAGAGATACCAAGTCTTCTTCAAGTACATTAACACTGACCCCACCAAGTTCATAATGACACAGTGTAAACTTTCTCAGATACTACGGAATTGTGTCATTCTTTTGCATTTTGATACTTCGAATTTTTTTCTTGACTACCAACTCCCTCTGGTCACTACTATTCTCGAAAAAAAAAAAATCAATGATTTCCACATCGCGAACAGAGTCTCTTATCCATGGGGATTCGAGACAATATGATCCCGTACTCCCTCCAATATGATTCTCCTCTACTTGGACACATATTTCTTCCACTAAGCAAGATTTTGGGCATCAAATGCTTGAGGCTTTGCAACATCTGTCTTGATGTATTCATGCACCACTTGTACACTTCAGAATAGTCTACAACTAAAAGTACACTACCTTGAAATCTCCATCTCAACTGGGTAACTCAAATTCTCTGCATGCATGAGCTAATTTATGCTGATTGATTAGTTATTTGGATGATCACCCAGTGAGACTGAAGTTCCACTTCCACAACTTGACCTTCCACTAGTTCCTCTAACTTTAGAACTAGTTTAATTGACCATAACTCAAATTAATTGAAATAAATTGCTACAACTGAAATTACCTCAACCTAGGCTCCTAAAATTTTAGAACCCACTGCACACAACTAAACTTCATGTCCCTAACTCAAATTAACTAAGCTAGACTCCTATTTTTAGGAATCAACTCAAGTAAACTGAACTTCAACTCATTAACTCGATTTAAGTGTTCTTATCTGAGTGACAAGAGCCATGTCACCTCGGTTAACTCCTCCAAGTTATCTGTTGATGTGGAATTTCGAATTTCCTCAATTTGATTAAAGAAAAAATCAAAATTGAGACATTCTAGCTGCATTTTTAACATAATTGTGATGCCAAATGTATATATATCGGTGGTGCCATACATATACTATCATGCCATAGATGTCATACTTATAACATTATTATGATGCTTCAATAAAGAAATTGTGCCAACACCATTCATACGTTGCCAAATCCATATATATAATGTTGAGAATGAAATTGAGTCAAATTGATTATACTATCATACATATAATGCTAATTATATTACAAAGATAAGATCAACTGTAACGAAAAGATAACACGGAGATGTCAAATCATCCAACACATAGATGTTACATCTAATTGCATCATATATCTAATGTAAGGTTCTCATACATATATACATGAGAGGAAATTTCAGCTTAAAAGTGGCCTCCTAAGGAAAAATAATAAAATAAGAGTTATGAATTTTGGAGGGAAAATAATAAAACTATTTTTTAATTGTATTTTTGGCTTATTTCCTTATAGGTTTAGTCAAATTTCAAGTGTATACACTCGTTGAATGCAGAATTAAATTCCCCGTCCAACGAGTACCCATTATGCATACTTTTGAGAAGACCCGCATTGGTAAAATTATAGATACATTAAAAAAGTGTAAACACACTTTTTTAATGTATTTGTAAATTTTATCAATGTGGGTCTTCTCAAAAGTATGCATAGCGGGTACCCATTGGATGCAGAATTTAATTATGCATCCAACGAGTGTCTACACTTGAAATTTGAGTAAACATATAAGGAGATAAGCCAAAATTACAATAAAAAAATAGTTTTTATTTTTTTCCCTTCAAAATATTTACATGTATCTCTTATTTATTTAAAGGATTTTGATTGGTTTACATATTATGACATGGAAATTATGTGAAAATTCATTGGCACGTTTAGGCTAAAATTTCCTCTAATGCATCATGATTATGACAATTCATCATCAACTATTTCAATGTAACATATGAACATGTCATTAATACACTTCATTACTACAATATACAAATATTTCATCATAGTCTCATTATTAAGTCAGGGTATCCATTTGTCGCATTGTCACATTTGTTAGGACACAACTTATTAAGTGAATCTCGAGTATCAATATTACAACCACACTAATGCCGTCAAGATTACCGCATTCATTACAAATATTTTGGACATTGGATAAACCATCGCTCCTCATGTGTTTTGTGAAATGTGCTTAATCGCCTCTCATGGATCTATTAACTCTGGAGATACATCCGTTTACAAACACCTGTAGGTTTTGGTGTAACAACAATCATGATTCCAACAAGTGGTATCAAAGCCAAAGGTCTCAAGTTTGAATCACACCCGACTCGCACTAGGGTGGACATTGTTTGACATTGGATAAACCAACACTCCTCATGTGTTTCATGACATGTGCTTAACCGCCTTTTGTGGATCCGTTAAATCTAGCAATGAGACCATTTACGAACACCTGCGAGTTTTGATGTAACGACAATCATGATTCCAACAACGTTCACAACAGTATCAAGTTACCGTTTATCAAAGTCAATGCTTCTATATCTTAGACAATAGTCAGGATATCCATCAAGGTCGTATGACAAGTATTGACAAATTGCATCAAAATGATCATATTGGTTGTTACTATAAAATGCAGCAACATATCACATGTACCAAATATCAAACTTACTCTCATATGTATGTAATTGGCATGCATGCATCAAGTCATCTATGAAGGAGATATTATTGTCATACCTCTAGGCTTAACTTGCCATCCAACAATGCAGTTAAACTGAAACAATATATTATACATACCTCATAATATTTAGATACCTTTAATAGCTTGTAACATTCAGATATCATATATGCTTTTCCATTGGTAGTAGTGGAGCTTGCATATCGTTCTAGCTTCCTCTTTCCTATACTAGTTTTCATCCTGTTTTGACACCAGCTAGCATCCCAATGATCCTCAAGCACGGTCAACTAATCACATCTTCATTAGGAGGTTACAAATACTCAAATATCCATGTACGAAGGATAAGCAGTAATCTAATGTCATAAAGAAATAATACAAGTCTAGAAGGTACTTATCTTTGATGAGGATTAAAGGAAGTAATCAACTCCTTAATCCAACTTCCATGAGTCACTATTGTCGGTTATCCATATACCAATGCTGATTTTAGTATTTTCAATTGTATTTATCAGCAATCAGGCCCACCTAGCCTATTTAGAGTTACACTGAATCTTCAAAAGACTATCTTTGTGAGTTGAACATATCCAAGCCCTTTCTTCTAGGCATCCTGCCAGACCCTAGCCTCATGTTATCTCCAAACCCTAAATCCTCTTAGTAAGGAAAAAGATACCAAAAGATACCTAGGGTTTACTTCAAACCCTAGCATTCTTTTAGGTCTCCACCATTTTTTTCACTTGCTTCCATCATTGATGTCTTCTTAGGGGTGATATCCATAACTTTTCTTCAACTCAACTCTGATTCCATGTTAATTTTCCTTCGGGCTACATTTTTTTTTGCTTTGATAATTGCATTGCATTACTTATACATTAAATTCATCCCACATTATAACATTATTACAACATATGCAATTATGTAGAAAGATAAACATCATTAGTGTTAGGGTCCTATAATTTGTAGGATCTCAAGATAAGTGAGTGATGTATCTCAGGAATCTTATTTTGTAAATACTTGTCATCTGCCAATGATTTCCAAATAAAAAAAGAAAAATAGAATAAAAAATGAAAAGTTATAAAGAAGAAGAATAAAGAGAAAAAACAAAAATATTGAAAAAAAGATAAAAGATTGAACCCCACCAAAAAGAAAGAAAATAAAAAAGAGAATAATACTGAAAGTGTTGCAGGTCTAAATTCCACTACTCATACATGGTTTTTGCTTCATTTCTATAAAATAAAGTTGTATGAAGCTTGTTCAAAATGCCACAATCACTTGCTTTAGTTTAGTCATATTGCTTAATCATGATTAAGCTTTCTTAAATTTCTTTAAATTAGATAGAGAATAAAGGTTTATCCAATAGTTTAAATTGGGTAAATCATTAGTTAGGTAGAAAGTTACATTGACCCAACTATTTAATCTGGGTCAATAGGAGAACTAAGGGATAGGTTAGATAGTTTTCTTTCTGCATAAAAGAAAATAAAAATGGGTTTGCTAGTCTAAGTGCACCCTAGAGATCAAAATAAAAAAATGCTAGTCTAGCTAAGGGTAGGTAGATTTGCAGGTTTTCTTAAATATCATTATGCATAAATTTTATCCTAAGTTTGAGGATAGGGAAACAAGGGGAAAAACGCATAATATGCACTATATATTTCAAAATATTTTGTTATTTATCCCTTATCCTAAGTTCAAAGGATAATTATATGCGTAGGGATAAAGTGCTCCACACCGTATATTTTCCCCCTTACCCTAAGTTTGAAAAGAAAATCATGTGAGTGCAAGCGGACAAATCATTTTTTCGTTTGTGATTAAACCTCTGTTGTCTTCAACACCTTGGGATCTAGTCCCCCGCTCCATCCATGGTCATTTTCCTTCTTTGCCCCCCCCTTTGCATTCTCCCTTTACCGCTGGGAGGGGGGAAGGGGGTCTGAAAGGTGGTTTCTCCCACCGGGCCCTACCCCCTACATGGCGCATTGGGGTCATTTCATACCCCCCCTGATACCACTTACCACCCATCACCCCCTCTAGAAACCACCAATCCCATATCCATTCTTGTCGTGCCCCCACCACTCCTCCACCACTCTCTGCCTACCACCTGTCTCGACCATTGCTCCAATTAAATGCCTTCCTGCTTAATGCTTGTTGCTCATTTAATTTTCTTGGGTAACTGTTCAGTAACGGCCCATGCCATTTCCAACGGAACTCTGCCTCTGCATTTAAATAAATCCCAAGCCTGTCATGCTCAATCTTTACTTCTCATTGCTTCTGTTATTCATTAGCTCTTAGAGTGACCTCAACTAGAGCTTCTTCACCACCAACATCCCGACAGTCACTGACCTCCCTATGCATTTTCACCTGACAAACTATATTTTCTGAGCCCGGTAAGCCTCTTTTGCCTATCCATTTTGTTCAGAAACTACTATAGACATGCCTCCTAAAGCTAAGACCCAGGACCAAACCATTAACCAATTAATTCCACCTTCTGTAGACCTGGATCACACACCATTGGCAGACAGGGATTACTAGATAACTGAGACACTTTGTGACTGTGATTTGCTTGAGTTATATTGTTGGTTAGAGGATAAACACTCTTGTAAAACTGATGAGATAGGACTCTGGGAGTCAAACCTCCCCCACTATATCTTTCCTATGACATTTCAAGCCCCAGAATTCACCAGAAGATGCCAAGATTGCTATGTCCCTGCCCAAAGAGCTATAATTGCACCTACAGGTGACATCCTTTTCACCATCATAGCCAAATCTATTGACCAAATGATGATGGCCCCTTCTGTGGAAAATGTTTCCCCTTTCTCCCTAGAAGCCCTCACCCAATGTTATCAAAAGCTGGATTTTGCCACTAGAGCTAGGAGTTTTGAGATTTTCCTGCCAGAGAACACACAATTTCCCAAGAATAATCCTCCTTATCCTTCTTCCATTTTCCCTAATCAAGGTAAACATATTATTTCTATCTTTTCTTATATTCTAGGCTACCATTCTAATCAGTGGGTAGATGAACCTATTTTCGGATTCCTCTCCACATTTTCCACAGACAACAAGCCCTCTACTATTTTCAAATTCACTCAATTCTTGGCTGATAATATCCATGAGTAGTTCATCAAGTTTCCCACAGAGCAGGTGTTCAATTACACCTCTCTTTTGATTTACATGTTCATCTATTATCAAGCAAAAAAGTTCACTTTTGCATTGTAGAAATTGGATGATGTAGGGGATCAACAACCAGTGATATCTTGGACCTCATTGGTCATGAAGGAACATCAGGAATTCAACTACAAACAATTTATAGAAGATTTTTTTCATCCAGCTATGAATATTCTCTATAGTGAAGTGCATCCTAGAATCGTGAGGAGATCAAAAGGATTCTGCATCTTTCAGACCAAGCAAAGACTGGAGATTGGTACCTATACCAAAACTATACAGAGATTAGAGTCTATGGATGTGAATTGGCCCCTTATAAACTCCCCAAGTACCTCCCAATGAAGATCTTTGCACTAGAATATATCAGACATATGTTGAAGTCAGAAGAGATCCACTTTGTCATGGCAAAGAAGGCACAATTCAGAATTAAAACACAGGTGGGCCCATTTTCATGCAACATCAGGACAACAAGTGAGGAGGCAGATAAAATATTGAAGGAGATGAAATACAATGTAAGCTTCACCTGGTCTTATGACCCCTATGGCATCATCTCAAAAGCTAGAGTGGACAATAAGAACACTCCCTATATCCACACTTTTAGACTAGACATAGAACAATATGCCAATCAGGTGGAATGCACAGAAAATACCCTCCAGGAAGTTGAAGAGCATATTGTGTCCACTTCTAGTTTTGTAGATTCATGTTCCTCAGGAAAAATCGAGCGAAAGGCAGAGGGAGGAAGGGTCATCATATACAAAATAGGGAGTGAAGCTAG
This sequence comes from Pinus taeda, assembly GCA_000404065.3. Classification (NCBI taxonomy): domain Eukaryota; kingdom Viridiplantae; phylum Streptophyta; class Pinopsida; order Pinales; family Pinaceae; genus Pinus; species Pinus taeda. Next base: position 13,182 of record APFE030657191.1, read on the forward strand.
AGAATTTAGAATAAATTATAGAAAGAGGCCCAAGGTGACTCACAAACTAGAAGTAGACAAAGAAATGGAAGAACAGGCAGCTATCATCATCACAGATTCTCCACCAGCAACCATGAAGTTCACTACTCCTTCTGAACCTTCATCTTCACAGGGTCATAAGGAGACCAAGCTAGAAACACACATTGTCCAGACAGAAAAAGAGAAAACAATGTTTGATAAGTACAGAGAAATAAAGCACATAAATGAAATCTTGAAGAACAACACCTACAACCAATTCTCGAAGCAAACTTCTAGTTCACAAAGTAGACTTTTGTCAGTATATGATACTGAACATGGCAGAATTCAGATGGCCTTCCTTGAGGCCTAGACTTCACAACCTGAATCAACAATTAACTACAAGAGCACCACCGTTGAGTTCAACACAAACAACATACATCTCATTGATCAAATGGAGATGCACAAACAAACTGGAGAGATGATATCCTCCACTCTCACTAACACTGCCATGTATTTATCCAAATTGCAGGTCTCTTTTGCAAATGTGCAGTCACAGTTGAAAATGGAGAAGGTCTCCTCCTTGGCCAAAGACAACAGGATCAAGTCTTTGGAGGACTTGGTGATTAAGATAGGGTATGACCCTAAGGATGTTATTGTTGTTGAATAAATTATTAAGAAGAAAAACTTGGACATTGTAGCATTGAGGAAACAACTCAAGCTGGTAGCTATAGAAGATCCAGTGACCAAGGACATTGTAGAAGTTGAAGCTCAAAAAGAACACATGATGAAACTAATTATTGATCAAAACATACAGACTAGGCAAATGGAAGCAGAGTTGGAAAAGTTGATAAAGGAGAAGAAAGACAACTTGAAGATGTCCATTGTTCCCTTGGATGTTGTTACACAGTAAAATGTCACTGCCATCATGTCAGTCTCCCTACTGTGCTATAAAACCACATTCACCTAAACTCATGCTCCTTGAAATGGCTAAAAACCCTCTTTGCCTAAGTTATTTGGATCATCGCGACTGTTTATTAAATAACCGCGCTGACGAGCGGAGGTTAGTGTAATTGTTGCGCTGCCAGCGCAGAAGCACACGTGTTTTCCGCGCTGGTCCAATTTTACGGACAGCGCGCCCTCCGTTTGTATTCTTTAGCGCTGACCAGACCTCCTCTATAGTTGATCTGCGATGTCAGCGCGCCAGCCCAGTGTCTTACCCGCGCTGATCCTGTTTGGGCGAATTTGTTGTAACAGCCAACCTTCCAGATGACTCCAGACTTGGTTGTTAGCATTGTTGAGGTCGCCATCCTTTCTCTGGCATGTCTGTTCGACTGATCACCCACTTATCTTGGGCGAGAACTCATCATTTACCTATTCATGGAGACTCCTTCTCCTTTATAAGCCTCCTCCATTGCCCATGAGCAGCTAGTTTGGAACATAGAGACTTTGATTGAGGAATTCTTAGTGCATTAGTGCTGCTCTTTGTAGGCATTTGGTGTGTTGTGTGAGGATTGCTTTTGGGCTTGAGGAAGGTTATGAGCTTTTTGCCTTGTATGTGAGAGAGACACCTCTTTGACTTGGGAGATTTGCTTCAAAGGTGAATGCTTGGGAGACATGCTGGCTAGACCCTCTAGAGAAGGACTCAGCGTCAGGACTTCGGTTGTACCTTACTCTATTTTCTGATTAATAAAGATAGATGACTACTCTTATGATTCCATTTTCATTTGTCCTATGAATGATTAATGTAAATTGTATCCTTCCTGACTGATACATAGTTGTTTTTAGTAGATTTTACGCTCGTGTTTGCTCTCTCTTTGCTTGTACAGGTGTCCGTCCGCGAGGATAGTGGAGGACTGTGATCGGCTGGAGCGAAGGAGCGAGGGGATCATCTCTTCGACAAACATAGCGTTGGAATCCAAGTAGGTTTCTTTTACCCACTTGTTAATTACAACTAGGAACCTGCAGTGTAGCATTGTTTGATTGTTGCTAGACCCCCTTTGGGCTAGTAGGGATCGCCTCTATCCGTAGAGGGGATTTACCTCTCCAACAATTTGGCGACTCCGCTGGGGAGCTTGCTTGTCTCTTTGTATTTCACCCTTGTTTTTTATTTGATTATTGCCTCTTTGTCAAAGTTTGGGGATTGATTTGTTGTTGATTTGTTTCCTGGTTCATCCTGGGAACTGCTTTAATTGCCTTGAAAGCCTTTTGCCTTGGTTTGGGGGTTTTTGGTTCGTTTTTATTTGTTTTTTAGCCTCAGCGCGTTTTATTTCAGAACAGCTGCGCTGACATCGCACAGTGTCTTCTTTGTCATTTCTGTCATCGCGTGTATACATTTAACAGTCGCGCTGACCTTGTTTTCGGGCCAGCGCCCTTTATCCGTGTCCTTCCGCGCTGACAGCGTAAAGTTGCTACAGACCTTTTTCTGTCATCGCTTTGTTGCTGAGGGGTCACCCGCGCTGATGCTGTAAAACTCTTTTTTGTCCAAATTGACCTCCTACACCTCTTGGTTTGGCTGTCCCCTGCTTTTTCCACTTGGCTTTTGGCTTGATAATTTTTTTTGAGTTGTAACTCGCTTGCTTGCGAGGCCTCGTTCCACGAGGGTTCGTTTGTTGCTTGTTTTCAGTTTTTGCGAAGCCTTCCTTTTTGCTCTCGTCGCTTGGTTTGCACTTTGTCTTGACTTTTACGATCACTGAAGTGTGTCGGATCGTCGTTTGTCTGGTTGTGGACCCTCATCCTTCGGGTGTTTGCTTTTCTCCATTGATTTCGCACTCAAACCCTAGGGCATCTAGTGGTCGTGTGTGTCTAGCCTCCCGTTCGGGATCTTGTGTTCTTGGTTGACCAGCCAACTTCGTTTTTGTTTTCACGTTTGTTTGGTGATTGTTGAAAGTGATTGATTGTGTTCCAAGCGGTTTGCTTTCCTCCTTTGAATTCCTCGGTGTCTTGTTGAGCTTAGATTACATAGCTCATAAGCCTTTGTTTTCCTTTGATTTGGGAAACTGGTTTTAGTGACTTGGGAATCGTCTTGTGTGTGCATTGAGTGATTTAGCTTTTCACTTAGTGTTGCTATCTCTCTAATTCATTTTAAAAGAACTTGTATGTCATTGAAAAATAAAGCAAACTAGTGTCTTTTGCATTAATAGTTGAAAGGAAAAGAGCATTTCGTTATTTTGTGCTTTCAAAAGAAAAGTTTCATTTCCTTGCTGTTAGTTGCATTAGGTTGCGTGATTGCTTGAATTCGTTTTGTTTGCTTGAAAGATCCTCAACTCTTTTTAACTAGAATTCATCGAACAAAATGATGATCTTTGGCATATAGTTGCATTTAGGTGTTTTTGAGAGATCATACGGTAGGACCTGAAACTAAAACCTAATTCAAGATCAACCGTAAAATAAACCAAATTTATCTAAAAACACATTGGAACTTAACGTGAATATCTAGAGGTCTAGGCTAGAGACGTGTTCCGGCGTCTTTAAACCTAGTAGCTTAACGTTGAGTGGCTGGGTGATTCCTCCACGGTGAAACGATAAGTGCTAGTACGGATTGGGCTCCCATGTACCATTGAGTATATATGGGGAGACTCCATTAGGCTTGCATCCTTTATCCATAGGAAGCCGAGTCTGCCGCCTTGTGAACCGTAACGCACTGAACACAGCGTTCGGGAAGATTGACTGCAGTACGGGAAGTCCTTGGTTCTCATATGATTGCCAAGGTGTATAAGCAGTTTTACGGGTTGCTTGGTAAACCCTTTTTACCTAGAACTTCCAGAGTAGTCGCTTTTGATCCTTTTCAGACTCTCTAAAAGAAAAGGTGTAAGTGAGCGTCTTGTCACTTCGTGCTCATTAAACATTCAAAGTAGATAGAGTCATCTTTTCATCCTTTTCTCGACTCTCGAAACATGAAAAGGTCAAGTTTGGTTCCTGTGTCTTAAAATTCATTTGGCCACGATAATATTACCCGGTTAGATCTTGCGTGCATTTAGTTTGAGTAGGTTTTATCGTTAGCTTCTTTAGGGTCTTTGTTGGGACATCCTGGCGGATCCATCGACTCCGTCTTCGATCCCAAGTGAAGCAGGGTCCCCATCTTTTGTTGCCCCTGAAACTCCGGTCTGTGACACTTTTTCCATTGTTCCAAGCATACAATCGTTGAATTCTCGAGCTCCAGGAGACGATTTCTACGAGTTCTTGTACAACCCTGTTTGGGAACCCTCTAACGAGTCTCATCCTGCCACTCCTGTCGGTGTTCCATCTTCGATGGCTTCATCCGTTATGGGCGACGCTTCTCCAGTGTCTAGTGGCCCGGACGTTGTGTCGAGTATAGATACTCCGATTTCGGCAACATCCCCTGTTATCTCTATGCCTTACACCGTCACGTCTTCTGGGCGAACGGTGCCAAGGCATTACAGATCATTGCGGGATGCTCACCGGTTCTTTTCTGGGGGTCACGACGTCGTCCCTACCACAGGACCGTTTATTTCCCAAGCCCCTCATTCTGCTGTTACGGCAGTCCCTACCAACCCGACCGTTTGTGTCGCAGTGTCAACTCCAGTTGTGAGTGCGGTCACAGCTTCATCCGTCGCGGACCCATCTCGAGATCCAACGCAGAGTGGTGAACCATCTCCTTCTTCTAGAGTTGTGCACCCGGCAAGTAATGCTCCTCCTGCTTCTGAGCATATGACAGAGGAGGAGGCATTTTATGAATACTTTCGTAATGTCCAAAACCTGGATGGTCAAGGTCCGTACTATGATGCTGAAAATCATTATTTGTACACCTCCTTGCCTCAAATTCCTTATGATGAAATTTCCGTTCCATTGAACATGGATTGGGGCACCATCGGATATGGTGGCGGCGTGTACCATCCAGGACAAGGACAGCAAGGACCACCTTACCAAGGTCAGCAACCTTACGTGCAGCCTGATTATGGGCAGCAGTTTACAAGTCAGAACTACCCTGGTCAGCAAGGAGGCCCACAAGGACAACCTCATCAAGGACAACCTTGGTCTCTAGTGGTCCGGCGTTTACTTATTTTGGGCAACCTTCAGGAAACTCGGGACAACCCAATGCCCAACAAGGTCAACCAGGCACCCAACAAGGCTACCCTTCGGGGCAACCCTACAGGAACTAGGGACAACCTCATGGGCAACAAGGTCAACCCGTAAACCAGCAAGGAAACCCTTCTGGGCAAGGGGGCCCACCTTACGTACAGCAAGGTCGGCCTACCACTCAGCAACCCTCTAGTCACCAGGGAAAAACCTCGGTTGCACAAGGGCCACCCCTCACCCAGCAAGCTCGACCTTCTGCGCGAGTAAGGTCGCCCCCAATCCAACCAGTACGACCCTCTAGCCAGACGGCTCAGAATGCAGGCAGGTATCAATCCCGACCTCCTCTTTCAGGTGGGTTCCAATCTCAACATCCATATCAAGGTGGGTACCAATCCTGGCCTCCGTATTCAGGTGGGCACCAATCCCAACCTCCTTACTTGGGCGGGTATCAATCCCAACCTCCGTACTCAGGCGGGTATCAATCCCAGCCTCCGTACTCTGGCGGGCACTAGGCCCAGCCTCCATATTCGGGTGGGTACCAATCCCAGCCCCAACATTCTGGTGGATATCAATCCCATCAAATGCCGCCTGGTTCACAGGCTCAGTATGGATACTAGTAGCCCCAGGGACAGAATCCTTACATCCCTTATCAGAATTACCAACAGCCGTAGGGTAATCCTCAACTGAATTATCAACAACCTGCTGGTCAATATGGTAACCAATGGGGCACAGAACCAACAACCTGGTTTCGGGAACAACCCCTATGGACAAAATCCTTACGGGCAAGGCCCTTACGGACCTGGTCCATCAGGACAAGGACAATGGGGGCAACCTGGAGCTGGGTGGAATTCTGGTTCCACCTCATGTCTGCCGCAAATGTTGTTTAATCCTCAATTACCATTTCTAGCCACATTGGAACTGCCCGATGTGTCAAAATTGACGAATGATCCCATTCTGCATGATCCGCAGTGGCCACCAGTTCCAACTAAAATTCCAAGTGACTGTCCCAAATTTGATGGGAAGGTCGGAGAGGACCCTCAGGCTCATGTCATGACGTATCACTTATGGTGTTCGTCAAATTCATGGCTTGATGATTCGATCCGACTTCGCCTCTTTCAAAGGACTCTTACTGGTTCGGCAGCAAAATGGTATATCGAATTGTCTCGTGCATCATTCCATGATTTCAATTCGCTGGCTATGGCATTTTTGAATCACTTTCAGTTTCCCATTCGGTATGAAACAGGGACTCATCTCCTTACGTCTCTTAAACAGAGCACTGCTACACATATCTCTGATCATATTCATGAATGGAGAAGGCATCGCAGGTTAATCAAGTTCTGGATACCTGATTTCCTCCTTACCGACTGGTTTACTACCTCCTTTGTCCCCCAGATTGCAAGGGACATCGCTATGGGGGCATGCGTAACTGAAGAGTAAGCGATCGCGCATGCTCAGTACCTAGACTTAGTCTATTCTTAGTCTGGTACTTTGTATGACTATTTGCCAGACGCCCCTAGGCCCGGCACATCCAAGGCTCGGCCCAAACCATCTGTTGATGGAGTCATCGGCTCTATCAGTCTAGTCTAGTTCACCCAACGAGAACTCTTCCCAGGGCATTGCTATTTCTGGTAATACTTCCGAGGTGAATGCTGTTCAGTCTTCTATGAAATGCAAAGCCTCGAAGGGTAAGAAAAAGGAAAAGGGAAAGGGGAAGAATAAACCCGATCAACCCAAGCAGGGCTCGTCTAAACCTCCTGGTGAGGAAGGTGCTAAGCATAAGCCTAAGTACCCTTGCCTCATTTGTGAATAAGACCACTATAATAAGGACTGCCCTAGGTGGGCCGAAGTTAGTCAGTTGTTGAAAGGTGCTCAAGGGATCCCTGCTGTTTTGAAAGAACCATTTCCCTCTCAGCAGACCCAGATGGTAGCTGATCCGTCTTCATCCTCTCCTTTCGGTTCCCAGGTCTTCATGGCTGGAACTATTCCTATCCATGTATCTACTCGAGCTAAGGATTATCCGTCGTCCACAGGGAAGGAGCCAGAGGTTCCCCCAAGGGCTCCTCCGTCCAGCTCTGGCCCACTCCATATCAAGAGGCCAAGCACCGAGACGACAATCCGAACCCCTCCCAAAGGGGTACTCAGGAGGTCTTTCTATAACCCGAATGCTCGTGCTACCCAGCACTACAGCATCGTGGAGGACTTAGCGCAGGCTCCATCTGCCATGTCCGCATTAGAGGTCCTTTAGAGCTGCCCCCCCTAGAGGAAGTCCCTGCTATTGGCCATCGGTGGCATAGACCCAGCGGACTCGGATTTAATCACTTTCGATCTCGAGACTCATGTGCTGCGACTGCCTCATCAGATAGCTTTCCTTATACAAGTCGTCATCAATTCTAAATCGATCCATCGTACGGTTATTGATGAGGGCGCCTCGACTTGCATCATGTCTGTTGCATGTTGGAAAGCCACCGGGTCTCCGACGTTGAGTCAGTCCCCGACGACCTTGGAAGCGTTCGACGGGAGAGAGTCTCGTCCGTATGGTCTCCTTCAACGGCTACCGATTACCTTAGAAGGGAAGACCGTAGAAGTTGAAGTTGAAGTTGTAGACGCCAGTCTTACATATAATCTTCTTCTGGGCCGAAGCTGGATGTACGCTATGCGTGCTGTAGCTTCGTCTCTCTTCCGTGTCATTCGCTTTCCCCATTAAGGGAAAATTGTCACGGTTGATCAACTCTCGTTTTTTGCTTCCTCTTCTGAGGGAAACGTACCCTTCATTGAGCATACCTCAGTCCCTTATGAAGATGTGGGAGCCGAGCTCTTTAAAGAACCCGCCCTTATGGGTGTTTTTTCCCTCCCACCTCCCAACTTCGCCTCGATCTCGATGATCTCGGTTCGTCCTGATCCTTGGATCCTTCCATCCATCGACCAGATAGGACCTTGGGGCGAGGAGATGCCGTTGAGCCCAGCCGAGCTCAACTACATTGAAATTGTCGTTGCATCGGCTTCTCATGCTGAGTTTGACTTGGAATTTACTGCAGCCCAATACCAGAAATCACTTGTTTTTGCTGAACTGCTATTCTCCTTGCCATCCACCACTATTTCCTCGTAGATAGAGGAATCAATTCCAGATGAAACTCTTTTCTTGATCAGCACCCTCGATCCATGGTATGGGGACATAATCGTCTATTTACAGACGTCCTCCTTCCACCCCGAGACTTCGAAAGATGCTCGTCGGCGAATCCGTCACCAAGCTCAGCCATATCGCATAGTTGGGGACACCCTATACCGTCTTGGAGTTGATTCGGTTCTTCGTCAGTGTCTCACCTTCGAAGAAGCTGAAAGAGTTCTAAATGACTGCCACTCCGGTGCTTGTGGCGGTCACATGTCTGGATACGCTACCGCACAAAAAATCCTTCGTGCTGGCTACTTCTGGCCTTCCATCTTTAAGGACTGCATTCTTACCGTCTGTTCATGTCATGAATGCCAGATATACCAGAGGAAGATGCGTGCTCCTGCTGCCCCTCTGCACCCCGTAGTGACCGTTGGCCCCTTTGCTAAGTGGGGCATCGATTATGTGACATGTAACCCTCGCTCGACTGGGGGGCACGGTTACATCATCGTTGCTGTCGATTACTTCACACCAAGGCGATGCCCACATTGTCCGAAGATGGTTACACGGTGGCGCAGTTCCTTTTCAACCATGTTATCTCTCGGTTTGGAGTTCCACAAGCCATATTCACTGATCACGGAAAGCATTTCCGTAATCACATGATGGTCGAATTGACAACCCAACTTGGACTTAGGCATGATAGTTCATCTCCATACTATCCTCAGGCCAACGATCAGGTTGAAGCCGTGAACAAAGTCTTGGTCACGATGCTTCAGAGAACTGTCGGCATGCACAAGTCTAATTGGCATTTGATGTTGTTTTCTGCATTGTGGGCCTACCGAACCTCCGTGAAGGATGCCACCAACTTCACCCCTTTTCAGCTAGTGTATGGGCTAGAGGCAACCCTTCCAATTGAGTGCGAGATTCCTTCACTCAAATTAGCCGTCGAGTTACTTCCCGAGACTACTCCTGCAGAAGAGCGGCTTCTTTACCTGGAAAGACTAGATGAGACACGCCGTCTAGCCTCCCTTGCTATCGAAGCTCAAAAGAAGCGAGTGAAAACTCACTTCGATAACTCGGTTAATCCCCGCTCTTTCGTTGAAGGTGACTTGGTGCTGCTCTACGATCAGGCTAGTGATAAGCTAGGAGCAGGCAAACTCGAGCCAATGTGGCATGGGCCCTACATTGTAAAAAGAGTTCTACAAAAAGGTTCCTACGAGCTGATTGATTATGAAGGCAATCCCCTGGACCGGCCCCGTAATGGGCTATATCTTAAAAAATATTACGCCTGAGTCCAGGCACTCCCTCATTTATTTTTACATGCATATGCCTTTTTACAGTATGTTTTGTGTGTGTGCGTGTTTGTTTTTGATTTTTGTCTTAGTGAGCCGGCGTGATTGCTGCTTATTGTGTCTTTTGCTTCTGAACAGATGTCTGGATCACCTTACGTTGGTTTCGCTGATGGTGCTTCCTGCAGCACTCGCAATCTGTCATCTGCGGCATGGGTGATCTATGATCCTCATGGTGAGTTGGTAGACATTCAAGGTGTGTGTCTAGGTTGCAC
>APFE030657191.1:33857-45793 GCA_000404065.3 Pinus taeda
GTACTAAACCGAAAAGTGAGAAAGAATGGTCCCGGAGGGTCTTGCGCTTCCTACTGCATGGAAAGAAATTGAGGAAAGAGAACTACCATGATGGGTCGTGTGAACCTGGCATCCCAGGCACTATACATGCGTTCTTCCGGTAACCTTCGGGGCCCTTGAAATAGCCGTTAGTCAAACTTCTCATTATGTTATAGCGCTCCTTTTCATACCACCTTAGCTAGGACCTGTGCTTAGTAATTCTCTTTCACTATATTTTAAGGAAGGAACTCAGCAACTAGATAGATGTATCTGAAACAAGCACTAACAAAATTCAACAGAAAACACAGTTGCAGTACACCAACAATAGGAATTTGAATTGCTCGAGCAACAAGTAGTGCATGTTGCAGTTCATCCCTATCCTTCATAGGCAGATGGTTGGACTACGTCAGAGGATACGGGTGAATGATCAAAAAGGCGTATCCTCATCACTTTGGATACCAAAGCTCTACTTCCTTTCAGTTCAAGACCCGGGGTGCTATACGCAGAATTCTCAGGGCCTAAAATATAGACGACAATGACTTTTTATAAGTAGGAGGTTTATGTGCATGCATTTAAGAGCTCCCACGTCAAGCTTGCGAATCTAATGCTTAGCGGGAAATATTGAAATTGAATTTCTTTTATAAATAGCCATTGTGACTCTCGTTCGGTTACAAATCCGATATTTTGACTACGTCAGGTCTAGTAAATGCAAAGATAGTTCAAGACCCGATCCTAGGTTTATCTCCCTCGCCTGGTAGTTCTATGTTTCGTATCCAGTAGTCCACCCAGCTACTATCATCGAGGGAGGTATGCAAGGCTTCGTTCAAATAGGTACGTTTCATGATCCATGTACAACAAAGCTATAGATTCATACAGTTCCTATAGTTCATATATCCTATGTGAAAATGTCTTATAAAGCTAGTGGAACTAGATTCTAGGTAGGAGCCAAGTAGATAAGCGAGCTTGTGAGACGTAGAGATGATCATGGCTATATTGTCTAGGAACCTCTACATAGGTGCAAACTTATCCATTCGAGTGAACCTGCTGCCATAGCATTTCCAGGACTTAGATTCCCAAGAGCCCAGTAAAGTAGGTCCAAGTGGAGCTGAACCTAGCAGCTCTTGCATCGACTGGCACCAGACCACGTTCAACGCGAGATCTCCAGATCAACTAATGCAACGTCTCCATGGAAATCCAGAGATTCCACATCTCTATGTCACATCATATATGAACAACCAGGTAGATATGCATATATTGCATATATGAACATGATCATTAGGTGCACTAGACCACCCAGAGTAACTGAGAAGAGTCTCTTAGCCTAGAAGTTCTAGCACCCACTTGGCCTTATGTAGCGGATCTCCATCCAGAGAATGAACTAGGTCGAACTATTCTTATTGCACCATATTCTCTTTATTCATGGCCAACCTAGGTAGATCCAACAAGTGCATCAGCACCCGCTACAACTAGCAGGGGGCTTCAAGCAGGTTCAACTTATCCATGGCTCGTTCATATAGTAAATAGTCAACTAGTTGAGATGCACATAGGTTAACATGTATCTATGCCAACATCATATATGAATCATTTCTTTATGGACCACCGTAGACTAGGCAGAGTCTCTCTGACTGAGGTCAGCTCTGGCAACGGACGGCACCACAGGCCTTAGCTGTGGATATCCATTAGCGGATTCTCTTAGTCGCCTAGCTCTAGCATCAACCGAAACCAGGCAACCAATGTGTGGATCAACAACATCAACTAGCCCAAGCTCATATGGCTCATATGGCACTACTCCGGGTTCAACCAACTTCGTATCGATGCTAAATGCAGACTAGGGCTAGTAGGATCCTAGGGTCCCATGGCGATTAGGAGCCAGCCAGTAGAGTCAGTCCCAAGTCCAAGTAGAGATGGAAACATCGTATATGAACCAAGTAGAGCTAGTGAAACTAGATTATAGGAGCCAGGTGGATCGGCCCCGGGTTGCACTACTTCTTATGGCTGGGATGCGTGGAACTAGATTCTAGTAGAGCCTCCAAAGCAATTATCGATGCCCACATTAGATATTAATATGTTGTAGTGAGTCCGGGAACACGTCTCGATGCAAAATAGAGTATGTAATATCTGTTGGCTTTCACCAAGGCTTTCACAGAGATGGCTGCAATGTGGTAAGCTATAGTAGAGTTGTGTAGGTATGGGGCTGCTATGAGGTAGGTCTGCAGGTTTTGTTAGGTTTGCTATGAGGTAGGTCTGCAGGTTTTGCTAGGTTTACTAGGTCTTAATGGAGATGGATTTCAGAAGGCTTTCACCTAGCCTACACAATGAGTTTCTCTCAAGTAGCCCAGTCGAGTAGTACGAATATGTATAGTAGTAACCCGATATTGATTATTATAAATGCGGAGCTGTCCGGCACGTACAATGGGGCATAGGTCAATCTGCGATGTCTAGGTAAGCTAGTTTAGTTATCTCAGCTAGATCTTATACGAGTTCAAGTTCAACATCTTGATGCCGATATCATATAGAATAAGTGGATATAGCTAGTCCAAGGATAGTAGGGAGCCATGTGAGTCCAAGGTCAACTACTCTATGCACATATTATGGATATTAAGATCCAAGTGCAACGTCTCTATGGACCATATATGATATTAACACGTAGGCATCATACCATCTAGAGTCACCAAGCATCATAATATCTTAGTCCAGAGAGCTATGGCATAATAGGCAACCTAGCTTACTAGCTTACAAGTTATGCTTGAAATATAATTCAATTGGTGTTGATATGCATCTTTTAAGACCATTCCGTAAAGAGCACACCCGTGTCAAAGAAATGCATTCACACTAAGTAAAATTAAACAGGGTAAAATGTCAGCATGTAAAAATCTGAAAATATTAATTATTATTTTGAAATTGTATGTTTAAAATTATACAGGGTGTAAGATTTAGAGATTTTTTTATTACAAATTTTGTTTGCATGTAAAATTTTAGTAAAAAATAATATTTGTTTGGCGTAGTTATGTTGAATGTAATTAAATTTATTTAGTTATTTGTATTTTATAAATAAAAATTTATGATTATTTGTGTTATTAAAAGTGTTTCTTGAAATTATGTAGTTGATTTCAAATTGTAAAATTTAATTATGAGCTTATTTTTTGCTCTATGTTTGGGGAGATGATCTTCACAAATCTTCTATTCCTTGGGTGTATCTTTGCACATTTTGGGCAATTGCTAGTTATAAGAACTTCTTACTTTTTTTGCATAAAAGACAAGTACTAAGCAACAATGCTTCACTTATTTAAATATTGTAGCCAAATTAATAATTTGTTGAAATATTTTGGACAAAACCTAAAATTAAACCTATCTCTCCCTATAACACCAATAATATATCCAATCAAACCTACCAGTAATTTTAGCACCAATAATATATCCAAATGTTCAAATTTATGGCTTAACCTAAAATATTCAAACAAATCCACGAGTCAATTATAACAACAATAATATATCCAATTAAACTTATGAGTCACTATAGCACCAAAAATATATCCAAATGCCAATAAGCAAGTTATATAAATATATTATGACTTTACCTAAAAAATTCAAACAAATATACAAGTCAACTGATTGGAAAATTTTATAACTTCATCTAAAGCATTCAAACAAATCTACGAGTAAACTAATTTGAAATTCTAGAGGCATTTACTATCAGGATTGGAATTTCCATTTTTCTATGCCCGTCATAAAAAAAAATTCCATGTTTTTTTTTTTTTTTTTTTTTTTTTTTTTTGTACTTATGTTACCCATCAAGAAACAATATATTTAATAATTTTCCTTTCAAGAATGATGTTCTCATAATAAATTAACTCTTCACCAATAAAAACTTAATTAAAAAATTACCCTTCAATAATATAAGTATGTTAAAAAATTTCACATATTTATAATAAGAAAAATAGCAAAATGACCATATCGCACAAATCACTTATTTATCTTAATATATATCAGTCTAAATGTATTTGAGGAAAAAAACTGTTATCAATCAATACGATACTAAAAGGGAAAATTATGTCATGCCAAAACATTAAAACAGTGAGTGAAAAGAGCTCATAATATGCGAATTAGTGCTTTATTAATAAAATTTCATTTTAAGAAACACAGGTTCAAATTCAATAATGCAGTTGAGGGGAATGCTAACCTGGGATAACTGCTTCCCGTTGGTATTTGAGACTAACCTGGGATAACCGCTCCCCACCGGTATTTGAGACTAAGATTTGTGAGGTTTTATGAACTCGAGTGCCTTCACGTTCATTACTCATTTTCAGTTTACACTTTTATGGACTCGAGCGTCTTCACATTCATTACTCAATTTCAGTTTACACTTTTCTCTAATAATACGGTTTATATTGATTTGAACCCTATAGGGAACCAGTTGCAACTCATTTCAGATCTGTATTATTAATACCAATAGACATACCGTACTACAAAAGTCACAGTGAACCAAATCATCCAATTGTTTATTTCTTTTGTTTAGTGCAGCTTAGTGCTCACTCGAATGTAGAGCTTAATTTCTTCAGGCAGCCTTCTCGGTTCATTCCCTGCCCGTGAATTAAGCCATATTCAACGTCCTGAATCTTCGAAACCCCATTGAAAAGATTCGATGCCTGGATTGACATTTCATGATGGCCTCCCACCAAATCAAAATATCTGCTGGTTGATAGGACTATATCCTTGGCGAATTTATGGTTGACTTTAATTCTTGTACGTTTTCTTGGTAAACGGTATTAGGGTTATTCCCGGACCCGTCGGTTAACCCCTTCACACCTGCCGGTGCCCTCCTATACGACCTCGACCTTTTGTCAGCTATCCTCCCGCTATCCTGGTCATTTGCACTTTTTCACTGTGAGTGTTGTTCTGCTCCGCGGAAGCTCTGCTACCTCCGCTAACCTGGTCCCTACACTGACACTATGGTTGCTCTCGGCCTTTAACACCTTCGCGATAATGCTGCAAGGGTTATGGAGGCGATTTTACTTGGTACAGAGTTTGTATTTCTTTGTTACAGGTTTGTTGTTTTCGATTTTCACTGGTTAAATGTCGCCTCTATTCGATTTACTGACTGAGTGTGCACTATGACAGGTTTCTACCAGGCTTGCACTCTTCAATTCGTTGCACAGGTAATTTCTCTCTCTGATTATACTTCCTTAGCCCTTGTTTATCCGACCCTAACGCATTCGTTCTGGGTCTTTCAGGTTATGAGGTCTGTCGGTCTTTCGATTTCTGTCTCGCATCTACAGGTAAGCTTTGGGGTTTGTCTTTTCCCTTTCCTGTTGTCTATTTCCGTAACTCTGATTTGTGACTGCAAATATTCTAACAGGTTTTCATTCTTTGTTGCAGGTGGTCTGATGCCGTCGCCTTTGGAGCTTGATGTCGTCCACGCTTTCACCAATCCTTGGCATCCTCCAGCATTCTTTCTGGGTAGGATCCTTCCAGTTAGATAGACTTGTTCTTTAGGGTTCTGAGATTTAGCTGTAATGCTGGACTTGTTACTTGAGCGGTCGATTAGTTGGGTTTTCTCTTTGGTTCTGTGTAACCCTCGTGGGTTCTGTGCGTTGATCCCTTACTGTGATTCTTTTGCATGTAATATTTATAGTCCTGTTATCGGGCTCTGTCCCTGGAAGTGGGTTTTGTTATACAGTCGAACCCTCGGCCTGCAAATGGGGTTTTTAATTTTGATTGTTCTCTCAACTGGGTGTTCGCTCGTTCGACCCCTCGACTGTAATCTTGCTACTTATTTAATATAAACCTCTTTCGTAAGGGTTCTGTTGGGTAATCCCTTGCCCTGAACGATTTCTTGATACTGTCTGGTCGTGTGGGTCCCTTGCAGTGGAAACTTAATTTCAGGTCTCTGTTTCGAATAGGTGTTTTGTTTCAAAAGGCCATGAACGCCTAGACTGTATCGTTACTTTATCTATAATACTGATTGAAATGCTACAGATTGTTTGTTTCTTTCCGATAGTCTTGTAAATCAGAAATAGTTGGGTTTGTAGGGTTACCTGAAAGATTATTTATATTCTTGTACCTCGTTCTTCTTCACTTGGCCGTGATGCAATTGGCAACACTTGCTATTCTTTGTGGGTGTTTAGTCACCTCGTCATTCACACACTTTCGTCCTCGGATTTGTTACGTAAGACGGCGCCTGCTCTCTCTGTGGCTGTTTCCCGTCTTACTGTTCCAACGCACTCGTTACACAGTATTTGTATATTTGTGCCTGAAGGTTTAGTCTACACAGTGACTGTAAATTTATGAAAGAAATTCTGTCTACACAATGATTGTAAATCGATGCATGAAATCTTATCTAAACAATGATTGTAAATCGATGCATGAAATTTTATTTGCACAGTGATTGTAAATCGATGCATGAAATTTTATTTGCACAGTGATGATGTTTTCATAGAGAAATATAAGAACGTCTTCAGAAATGACTGTCAATTTGTTTTTCCATTTGTTGAAGAATCCCGTACAATGGTTCTCTTTCTGCTTATATCCTAATGAAGCATAACTGTTCTTGGTAGAACTGTCCCAACAGAAGGGTAACTGTTTATCAGTTCTTTAACTGTCTTTAACTAATGTAATTTTAAAGAAACTACTTAACTAACAATTATTTTCCTGTTACTAATTTCCTATTAAAAGTAACATTGTACAACTTTAATTGTTCTAATCCTATCAACCTTCTGACAAATAAAATAAAATAAACCAAGTAAAAATAAGTAACATAACCGACAAGTCTGACACCTGTCCAGTTAAACATAGATGACTGTGTATTCTTGTCTCTCCCTGAGACGGTCAACCTCCTTCTGTCTCCTCAGAGCTGGATGCTCCTGCATCAGGCTCCCGGGGTGGCAAAAAGTCATGGCTCCGTTCCATGAGGTCGTTGACAGAGTAGCGTGCTTTCTGTATTTGCGTCGCGTTAAGCCATGAACTGTCCTCTACTGGACGGTTCTTCCATTTCACTAGATATCGCAAATATTCCTTCCTGCGTGTGCGTTTAGCTACCTGTGTGTCCAAAATCCCTTCGATCTCAACGGGTGGTGCCATCGGCATCTGTCTCGTCCACGAATCTCCTTCCAATTTGGTGTCCCGCGGTGGCTCTGCTGCTGCGTTATCTGCTGAACCTGCGACATAAGGGAACAGATCTGCCACGTTAAAAATAGGGGAAATACCAATCCCTGGTGGCAACTGTAACTCATAGGCGTTCGCAGAAAATTTGCAAATGATCTTGCAGGGCCCGATTTTCTTAAATTTCAGCTTGATGTACTCTTGCTTTGGAAACCGTTCCTTGCGTAAGTACGCAAGGACTTCATCCCCAACATTAAACTGAACTTCCCGACGTTTTGTATCAGTTCGCTGTTTGTACCTCTGACTGTTGTCCTGTAATTTCAGTTTAACCTGTTCGTGCAGTTTGCTCATAGCTTGGGCGAAATCTTCTCCATCAGCGCTCCATTTCTCCAGTTTCCCCAAATCTCGTAACTCATGCACTCCTCGCGGATGCATGCCGTATAGAATTTGGAAAGGACTGTATCCTGTGCTGCGGTTAGGGGAATCGTTGTATGCGAATTCCACCTGCACAAGTACACGGTCCCAAGTCCGGGAATTTTCACCTGTTAGACTTCTGAGCAAATTCCCCAGACTTCGGTTCACTACCTCCGTCTATCCGTCCGTCTGCGGATGATAAGCGGAGCTGAACTGCAACTGGGTATTCAACTTTTTCCACAGAGTTCTCCAAAAATGACCTGTGAACTTTACATCGCTGTCAGAGATAATGGATCGCGGAAGTCCATGCAACCGCACAATCTCTGTAAAGAAAAGATGTGCTATGTAAGTAGCATCACTGGTTTTCCTGCATGGTACAAAGTGTGCCATCTTCGAAAATCGGTCTACTACAACCATTACTGAATCAAAGCCTCGTTGTGTCTTCGGCAAACCCAGCACAAAATCCATACTAACCGAATCCCATGGTCGACTAGGAATGGGCAATGGCATATAAAGTCCAGTGTTCTGACTGTGACCTTTTGCCAATTGACAAATTTTACACCTAGTCACATACCTCTGCACATCCCGGTGCAACTTAGGCCAAAAATAGAAATGCTATACCTGAGAAATTGTTTTGTCAATTCCAAAGTGTCCTGCCAGGCCTCCGCTGTGTTTTTCCTGTATGATATTTTCCCACGTAGAACAGTTGGGAATGCATAACTGTCCTCCTTTGAACAGCAATCCTTCTTGTAGATTATAGTCCAGCCACTTGCTGTCATTTCGTA
The DNA here is from genome assembly GCA_000404065.3 of Pinus taeda. Lineage (NCBI taxonomy): Eukaryota > Viridiplantae > Streptophyta > Pinopsida > Pinales > Pinaceae > Pinus > Pinus taeda. The sequence goes on from APFE030657191.1 coordinate 42,173, forward strand.
ACAGCGGGTTTTGGCAAGCCTCGTAGGCTTCCATAAACTCGGTGTCGGTCGGATACAGCTCTTTTAGATGCTCAAAGCCTAAAATCTGCATCGTGCTCTCCTATAAAAGCAATGTTCTCCTACTAAGTGCGTCTGCTACCTTGTTTGATTGCCCACTAATGTGTTTTAGTACAAATGTGAAACTTTGCAAGTACTCAACCCAAGCTGCATGCTTATGGTTCAATTTATGCTGCTGCATAATGTACTGTAACGCAGAATTATCAGAAAATAAAACAAATTCATTACCCAATAGATAATGTCGCCAATGTTTCAAAGCCTGCACAATGGCGTAGAACTCCTTGTCATAGGTCGAGTACTTCTATCTGCTCTCATTTAGTTTTCGCTGAAATAAGCAACTGGTCTGTCCTCCTGGCTAAGGACTGCCCCAATGGCTATACCACTGGTGTCGCAACGAACTTGAAAAAGTTTGTTGAAATCAGGCAGTCTTTACACTGGTCTTTCAGTAATCTTCTTTTTCAAGATCTGAAAACTGTGTTCTGCTGCTTCAGTCCAGTGAAATGGCTAGTTCACTTTCTTGATTGTATCCAACATTGGTGCGCAAATCTCGCTGAAATTTCTGATGAACTTCCTGTAAAAACTGGCAAGTCCATGGAAACTTCGAGCTTCAAATAGACTTTTCGGAGAAGGCCAGCTAACTATAGTTGTCACCTTTTCTGGTGTTATCACTTAGAACCACAGTCCATGTATGTCCAAAGTTTTATATAAAAAAAAAATTGTTTAAGTGAATAGGTTTCTATGTGTGTCACTTTGAAATTAGAATTTCAAAAGGTATTGATGTGAGTCCTTGTGAAAAACCGTTAGATACCCTCCATCATTATTGTTTAAGGCATGTCTTGTCTTGTTTGCGTCATTTGTATTTTGCGCAGTTTCGCAGCGCAATCTAATTGGCCAATTTAGCTGCGCAATGATGTTTCCACCTTTTCGCAGCGTATCACTTACCAGCCATTTCGTAGCGCGTTTTGTCAATTCATAATTGTCTGCGCTACGAAATCTGGGATTCAGGTTTTTTGTAGCGCGTTTTCTTGAAATGTCAAGTCTGGGGAGATGAGTCATTAGGTCCGTCCACATTTTGTCAGTTGATGTCTTCTCTAGGTCATGATAGGTTATCATTCTGCCATCAGGTTTAGGATCATGCACATGACAATCATTCTAAGAGATTTTATGAGGTATGGTTGTGTCATAATGTGTATTCATGGTGTGTAAACATGCCTGCTGTATGACGAGTTTTTTTTGAAAAAAACGCAAAGAAGCCCGAGTTTTCTTTTAAAGGGATCATTGCAAGCGAGCCTGCACTCCAAAGCCGAAGTTGTTTTTGAATTGTAGCTGCTGTTAGTTCTTTGTGTGAAGACATTCCAAGCAAGATGGAGAAAAGAGGACATCGATCCGGTAGGTGCCTAAGAATAGAGCCAGAGGGGCTTGATCTTACACTTAGAGATGAAGGTGTAGCAAGAGCCTTTAAAAATGCTAGTTGCTAGAGGTTTTGCAAAAAGTTGAAGGGAGGACATGCAGAGGTAATGAAAGCTTTTGCATTGAATTTTACTGGCTTGAATTCTAAGGTGTCAATGCTAGAATTTCCTGTGTCTCCAGAAGCCATTTCTAATGTCACTGAAATTCCAAGAGGAGGACAAGAGTGGTTCAAAAATTTTAAATTTGACATGAGTCCCTGTAAGGAATTTTTGAAGGAACAGTATGTAAATGAGGACCTCACCAAAGCTGTGCCAAGGAGTTACGTAAAAGAACATTTTTCTCTGCTCCTTACATGCATCCAGAAATACCTAACATGTGAGGGGAGGTACGGCAAAGTTTATTCCTATCATTTCAAACTCTTGTTGCATTTCACAGGTAAAGCATCAATAGACATCCCTTTCTACTTGTTCAGAAGCCTTAGTAAAATGTGTGATAAAGTCCAGTTAAAGAAAGATGATTGTGAAACATCCCTGTTTCACCATGGTTTAGTAAAGTTGCTGGTGTTAGATTGTTTGCAAAAAATTGGTAGAGATTGGGATTCTTTTATTTTTATGGCCGGATTTCAAAGCAAGACAGGCCTCACTCCATTGCCTGTTAGGGAAAGAGAAGGAAGAATTGAAGAACCTACTCTGGCTGAGCTCAGAAAGGAGGTGAAAGACCCAAAGAAGCTCAAAACCAAGTTGAGTAAATCAGAGAAGTCTGTGGTTATAAAGGAGACACCTAAATCATCAGCAAAGGAGACACCTAAGTCATCAAAGGAGAAAATCAAGCACCAGAAAGATGCACCAGGGTCAAGTGGAGTTGAACAGGTGTCAAGAGTCAGAACCAGAAGTCAGTTAAGTAGAGAAAAAGGCAAATCGATAGCTGTGGAAGAAAGCCCTATATCAAAAGCTAGTCTAAATGATTTGCTTGAGGCAATTGATTTTGAGCAAGCTAAATCAGTGCAGGTTGAGTCAATGCCTATTGACCTAACCCAATCATCACCTGATAGCACCAAAAAATCAAAGGCCTCAAAAAGGTTAAGGTTTGAGGAACCTGGTAATGAACTTATGTTCAAACCACGAAGGCCAGTCACCAGGAGGCAAATCAAAGTAGCTGAGAAATTGCACAAGGAAGAGGTAGCTGTGAAGGTACCTGCAACAAAATAAATTAAACAACTGCCTAAAGCAGAGAAAGCAGAGGAAATGAAAAGAAAACCATAAACAAGAAGGCAAGCCAAAGAAATGGAGAAGCAGCTACCCAAAACAGAAAAAACAAAAGAAATAAAAAAGAAAGATATGGATAAAAATGTCCCCATTGCCAAAGAAACCAAAACTTCATCTTCAAAGGAACAATGGGAGGCAGCTGAGGAAGAAATGGCTAATTTGGAGAAAACTGTAGCAGAAATTGCAGCCATGGAAAAAGATCTTGCAAAACTAAAAGCTCAGCTAGGTAAGTTAGCTGCCAAATAAAATTGCAAATTTTAAAGGTCAGGTGCTACCCCAAGATTTTGTTTTATTTTTCTTAAGTTCATTGGTTTTTGAGGCAGGAAAGCACGGCATATATAAGGAAGATAAGTTAGCAGTTTTGAAGCCAGAAGCGAAGCTGTTGCAGTCACAAAGGATATTGATAAATTTATTGAAGACTGTAATTTTTGAAAAGAATAGCAGTTTCGTAGCGCGCTACGAAACTGCTGTAGATGACTGTTTTGTAAGAAAACAATGAAATTGATGCTGAAGTCAGCAAATTTTGAAAAGGAATGCCTCGAGGGAAGGAAAGAGACCATACAAGGCTATCTAAGCATTCAAAGAATGACAGGTGTAAGTGTTGGAGCAAAAAGATGAAATATTTTGTTTTTTTGCTAAAGTCTTCCTAAAGCTACTTTATGACCGAATTATTAGGGTTCTGGTAGGGTTACTGGAATTTTGGGTTGGACACCTGTTTAGTTCACAAAGCATCCAGATCATAAGGCATATGGTGTTATGCATGGTTATTAAAGGTATTAAATAGCTTGAAGCATGTTCTTTTGGAAATGAGGACTGATGGAAGGCAGGGATCGTGAAAACAGGGCACACATCTTCATCAAATAATGAGTCATCTGCACAGTTAGAATCC
>APFE030657191.1:47492-64792 GCA_000404065.3 Pinus taeda
ATCTCCACAGCTACCAAATTATCGGTACTCCCACTGTCAATGATCAACTTACAGCACTTACCTCGTGACTTGCAAATAGTGCGAAACAAAGCTTTTCGCTGATCTGGTTCTGCAACTTCCTTTGCTGGTTTTAACAGCACCTTATTCAACACCAAGGCTTCACCTGTCTCAGGTGTGTTCTCCGCTTCTTGAGGTGCCTCCTCAACATCCTCCGGCTGAGAAACATAGGTTCCTCTCCCGCCTGCTGGTTCACCTTCAGGACAGTCATATGACTTGTGTCCCATTTTGTGACAACGATAACATTGGACAATTCCCCTGCCTCAACCAAATCCTCGCCCTCTCTAAGCTGGTCGTCCTTCCCTGTTGCTGTTGTCCTTATCTGTTGTACCAGCAGATTTGGAACTGCTGCCCTCCTCATTTGAGCCTGTACCTCTACCTCTGCCATAAACCTTGCCCTTTCCCCTGCTAGAACCACCTCCTCTCTTGGTGTTCTGCTTCCTATTTATTTTCTCCTCTGCCTTCAGTGCAAACTGATAGGCTTCATCCAATGTTTGAGGTGAAAGAATACCAAATTCGTCCAAAATCTCCCCTCTCAAGCCATTTACAAATCTGGTTGTTTTCTCTGAGGTATCTTCCACATACCCTGCTCGCAAATTCAACTTATAAAATTCCTCTGTAAACTCCCTAACAGTCATTCCTCTTTGTTTCAGGTTCTGCACCTGCCTGTACAACATGATCTGATAATCTTTCGGTAGGAACTTCTCCTTCAGTTTTGCTTCCATTCTGGCCCACTTCTTGATTGGTTGTTTGTTTAATCTTTTCCTTTCCACCTGAACGCTGTCCCACCATAAGGACGCATGCCCTTTCAGCTTGGTGGCGGCGAACTTCACCTGTTTGTCTTCACTGGTTTCCTCAAACTCAAAAAATTTATTAACTTCACTCAGCCAATCTAACAACACATCTGCAGACAAACTCCCGTCATAAGTAGGTAACTCATGCCTTGGCTTATGACTGGACAGCAAAACTGACTTCAATAATCTAAGTTCCGGTGTCACTCCTTCATACTCATCCTCCTCTGTTTCAGCTACTTCTTCATCACTGTTGTCTGCCGAGTTTCTTCTTCCCCCGGCCTCTACCACTGCCAATCTTTCACGCAAAACTCGAATCTCCTCTCGAAGTCCAACATCTACTGCCCTATGGACTACTCGTCCTCGTCCTCTTCCTCTTCCTCTTCCTTCACCTTCACCTTCTACCTGTTCCATTTGTTCTAACTCAAGAAACTAGCTCTGATACCACTTATGATGGCCTCCTACCAAATCAAAATATCTGCTCGTTGATAGGACTATATCCTTGGCGAATTTATGGTTGACTTTAATTCTTGTACGTTTTCTTGGTAAACGGTATTAGGGTTATTCCCGGACCCGTCGGTTAACCCCTTCACACCTGCCGGTGCCCTCCTATACGACCTCGACCTTTTGTCAGCTATCCTCCCGCTATCCTGGTCATTTGCACTTTTTCACTGTGAGTGTTGTTCTGCTCCGCGGAAGCTCTGCTACCTCCGCTAACTTGGTCCCTGCACTGACACTATGGTTGCTCTCGGCCTTTAACACCTTCGCGATAATGTTGCAAGGGTTATGGAGGCGATTTTACTCGGTACAGAGTTTGTATTTCTTTGTTACAGGTTTGTTGTTTTCGATTTTCACTGGTTAAATGTCGCCTCTGTTCGATTTACTGACTGAGCATGCACTATGACAGGTTTCTACCAGGCTTGCACTCTTCAATTCATTGCACAGGTAATTTCTCTCTCTGATTATACTTCCTTAGCCCTTGTTTATCCGACCCTAACGCATTCGTTCTGGGTCTTTCAGGTTATGAGGTTTGTCGGTCTTTCGATTTCTGTCTCGCATCTACAGGTAAGCTTTAGGGTTTGTCTTTTCCCTTTCCTGTTGTCTATTTCCGTAACTCTGATTTGTGACTGCAAATATTCTAACAGGTTTTCATTCTTTGTTGCAGGTGGTCTGATGCCGTCGCCTTTGGAGCTTGATGTCGTCCACGCTTTCACCAATCCTTGGCATCCTCCAGCATTCTTTCCGGGTAGGATCCTTCCAGTTAGATAGACTTGTTATTTAGGGTTCTGAGATTTCGCTGTAATGCTGGACTTGTTACTTGAGCGGTCGATTAGTTGGGTTTTCTCTTTGGTTCTGTGTAACCCTCGTGGGTTCTGTGCGTTGATCCCTTACTGTGATTCTTTTGCACGTAATATTTATAGTCCTGCTATCGGGCTCTGTCCCTGGAAGTGGGTTTTGTTATACAGTCGAACCCTCGGCCTGCAAATGGGGTTTTTAATTTTGATTGTTCTCTCAACTGGGTGTTCGCTCGTTCGACCCCTCGACTGTAATCTTGCTACTTATTTAATATAAACCTCTTTCGTAAGGGTTCTGTTGGGTAATCCCTTGCCCTGAACGATTTCTTGATATTGTCTGGTCATGTGGGTCCCTTGCGCTGGAAACTTAATTTCAGGTCTCTGTTTCGAATAGGTGTTTTGTTTCAAAAGGCCATGAACGCCTAGACTGTATCGTTACTTTATCTATAATATTGATTGAAATGCTACAGATTGTTTGTTTCTTTCCGATAGTCTTGTAAATCAGAAATAGTTGGGTTTGCAGGGTTACCTGAAAGATTATTTATATTCTTGTACCTCGTTCTTCTTCACTTGGCCGTGATGCAATTGGCAACACTTGCTATTCTTTGTGGGTGTTTAGTCACCTCGTCATTCACACACTTTCGTCCTCGGATTTGTTACGTAAGACGGCGCCTGCTCTCTCTGTGGCTGTTTCCCGTCTTACTGTTCCAACGCACTCGTTACACAGTATTTGTATATTTGTGCGTGAAGGTTTAGTCTACACAGTGACTGTAAATTTATGAAAGAAATTCTGTCTACACAATGATTGTAAATCGATGCATGAAATCTTATCTACACAATGATTGTAAATCGATGCATGAAATTTTATTTGCACAGTGATTGTAAATCGATGCATGAAATTTTATTTGCAGAGTGATGATGTTTTCATACAGAAATATAAGAAAGTCTTCAAAAATGACTGTCAATTTGTTTTTCCATCTGTTGAAGAATCCCGTACAATGGTTCTCTTTCTGCTTATATCCTAATGAAGCATAATTGTTCTTGGTAAAACTGTCCCAACAGAAGGGTAACTGTTTATCAGTTATTTAACTGTCTTTAACTAATGTAATTTTAAAGAAACTACTTAACTAACAATTATTTTCCTGTTACTAATTTCCTATTAAAAGTAACATTGTACAACTTTAATTGTTCTAATCCTATCAACCTTCTGACAAATAAAATAAAATAAACCAAGTAAAAATAAGTAACATAACCGACAAGTCTGACACCTGTCCAGTTAAACATAGATGACTGTGTATTCTTGTCTCTCCCTGAGACGGTCAACCTCCTTCTGTCTCCTCAGAGCTGGATGCTCCTGCATCATTTCAGCTTCTGTCTTTTTCTATTTCAAGCATAACATTTCAGCTTCTCTGTCTTTTTCTATTTGAAGCCAATCTTATATTATTTCAATTCACCTTTCAGAGCGTTTTTAGGATCGACCCAATGAACCCAATGGCTGCAACTTGGAAATCTGAGTCACTCAAACCATTGGATGTTTTCGGTATACAAGGCGCTCTTCATAAACTCTCTCATAAATTCAAAGATTTGCTGTAATAACGTTCTGCGAAAATTATTGCCGGTGAAAGATAAGTTTCCCACCGCTCCAAACACGTTCGAAAAGACTGGCATCCAGAACTTGTAGCCGTTAAAAACGGGCAAAATGCCCTATGACGGGCAACATGCCACGTTAAATTCCATCCCTGTTTACCAGTCATCTAATTTGAAATTCCAGGGTCTCCATAAGCCCATGTGCGCAACTTGCGAGAGAGGTGATGTCAATCGCTGAGATCAGCGATTCCTACTACCTGACATCAGCGGATTCAGCTATTTAAACGCACTGGATATCGTGTGGTTCTCAAGCTACGCTTGTCCAAACTATTTTCTCTAGTGCGTGCTCTCTGTTATCGGTCATTCGGTTCCATCGCCCAATGGAGTTTGGCACGGCTATTTTGATCTCGTGCTATGCTTTCCTTCTGTTCGCCCCTATTGTGAAATCTAGCCCACCCGGACCCGTCGTTGAATGTTCTGATGGATTTACGAACTGCACAGTTTCGAATTCTTATGCTATGTTCCCTGACCGTAGTACCTGCAAGGCTGCGCAAGTTGTCTATCCTGCCACCGAAAAGGAACTTCTGGCCTCCGTTGCTGAGGCCATTCAGAAGAATCAGAAGATGAGAGTTGTGACTCGTTACTCGCACAGCATTCCCAAGCTTGTATGTCCTGGTGGAGAGTCCGGTCTTATCATCAGCACACTGCATCTGGACCGTATTGTCTCTGTGGACAAGAGCGGAATGAGGATGACGTTCGAGAGCGGTGTGACTCTTAAGGATCTCATTGATGCCGCTGCCAAAGAAGGTCTCGCGTTGCCTCATTCGCCATACTGGTTGGGTGTAACTCTAGGGGGAATGCTAGGGACTGGTTCTCACGGTAGTTCCCTCTTCGGTAACGGCAGCGCTGTTCATGAATTTGTTGTGGGTATGAGATTAGTAGTCCCTGCATCGCAGGAGGAGGGATATGCCAAGGTTGTGAGCCTCACTGAAGCAGACGAGGATCTTAATGCACTCAAAGTTTCTTTGGGGGTTCTTGGAGTCATTTCTCAGGTATTAATGGAATATCCTAGAAAGATATAACTGAATTCTATTTAATTTTAGGCAATCGAAAAATAAATATTCCCCAATAAAACTATAATGTACTTTTATTGCTGAGATGAGCGTGAGATTAGAGAAAGGTCACTTGTGTTTGCCTTTTTTTGTTTTTCCTTTGTTGTTTATTATTATTATTTATATAAATTAGATTTTGGTATATAAATATTATTATTGTTCTGATTAGATATAATATTTATTATTTTTTATTGAAAGAATTTTCCAAAAATTCATATAATTTATTTGTTTACTTATTTAACCAGAGTGTGGTTCATTAATTTGAAAATTTAGACAATGAATTAAGATCTGAATTTCGTTGAAACTTTCTCATAAAATTGATATGGATCACAGAAGTCCAAAATTCAACGCTGAATCTTTTCTCATAAAATTGATAGGATCACAAAGCCAAATTCAATACTTAATATGGATCACAAACCCTAAATTCAATATTTATTATTTTAATAATGTGTAATAAATGATATATTTTATAAAATTCCAAAATTTAATTAAGTTATTTTATATTAAGTAAATATAGTCTTTCATTTACAAAAAACTTAATCTAATTCAGAAAATACTTATATATATTTTTATTTTTAATTAAATTGACTAATTAAAAAATGTTATACTTAACCAATTTTATAGAATTAATTAAGTTTAATTAAAAATATTATATTAGCAAATTTTATATAAACAAGTCATGATTTTTTTGGCATGTAATATTTGTAAACTATGATAGTAACCTTTAATATTATAACAAAGTTTATTTATATATTTAGAACCTCCATTTTAAAAATAGAACTAAATTTATGGTTAAGAATTTTGTTAGATGTTATTGAAGGAGTTTAGTTCAAATAATGGAATCACTTATTATGCTTTTGGTTTAGACATGCTTTACTCCAGGACAATTGTGAAAAAAGTTGTATAACAGGTTTTATTGAAAACATTAATAATCCTGCCATCTAAATTTTGTGTAACATCTAGATTTTGTAGAATACTAATTTTGATAATTTACATTTTACTATATTTAAATGGGTATTAAATCTTGATGAATAAATTGGAATGGGTATTTAATCTTGATAAATATAATTATTTATCTATATAAATGATAAGTATTTGGGTTTGGTAAATCATCCTCCATTTTCCATAAAAAAATATTTTGTGATTTTTTAGAAGTGATTTCCCATATATTCTTATTCATTTTTTTTCAAATTTTAAAACCTGGTCTTAGAAAGAATTTTTGAGTAATAAGCATACACATATTATTTTTTAAATCTTAAAACCATTTCTTATTTTTGAAATCGTAAAACCTTGTCTTATAAAGAATTTTTTTAGTAATAAGCATATACATGAGATTAAAGTATTTATAGTAAAATTTCTTGGAACTCAATTTAAAAACAAAAATAATCACATAAATTTTAAACCTTGTAAATCGCTGAAAAAGCGTCAAAATTAAAACTAATATTATAAAAATGACCCTGTCATTATTAAAAAAACCTAGTTCATAATTGACCAATTAAAAGCCAACTAAAAACACTATGAGTTTGGGCCTTACTATTCTCTTCTGGTTTATTTCCAAGGGGTTAATTACCCCATTTCCCATTCATTGCCTCGAATGAGTTCTTTCTACAAACTATGATAGCTCCCGATTTACCATTTTCGGCAGCGATCTTGTTTTTACAGATTCATATGATTGGCTTAAAAGATTTTTGTATCAATGCTGTTGATCTTTTCGTTTTTGTCGTGCTGCGCAGGTCACCCTCCAATTGCAACCTATGTTCAAGCGTTCCATCACGAACGATCAGCAAAGCGACACCGATCTGGAAAGAAGGATAACGCAGTTTGGCCTAGAACACGAATTCGCAGATGTCACGTGGTACCCTGCTCAGCGAAGGGTTCTTTATAGAGTGGACGACCGAGTGCCCCTTAATACATCCGGGGATGGAGTAAATAATTTCCTAGGGTTTCGCCCTGCATCTCATCATCTAATAGCCTTTACCAGGATGCTAGGTACGAAAAATCCAACATGCAATAGTCATCCAGATTGATATACATATGGATATCGATATCGGGAATAAGTTTCTCAAATTCACTGTTCTTAGTTTCTTAATTCATTAATGTTTGAATTTGCAGAGGAGGAGGCAGAAAGCTATCATAGTGTTCACGTCAAGTGCGCTTTCTCCTCCATTCAGGTTAGGTCCATGATCAAACTGGCTACAGGGCTGCAGAACAACGATTGCCAGTTTGTTGATTATCCTGTGATTGGGTATCAGAGCAAAATACAAGCTGCTGGATCGTGTCTCAGTAGCCCCGAGGACGGACTGCACACAGCTTGCGCATGGGATCAAGGGAGGCTTACTCTTCTTTGAGAATGGAATTAGTATCAGTGTGTCAAAAATCGGACAATTTCTTTCAGACGTAAGGAAACTTACGAACATGTTTCCAAATAGTTTGTGTGGGGTTGACTTATACCATGGTTTTCTGATGCGATATGTAAAAGCTTCAAGTGCTTATTTGGGAAAACAAGAGGATTCAGTTGCCATCGAAATGACGTATTATAGAGCGCACGACCCAAATACTCCCAGACTGTATGAAGATGTGTTGGAGGAAATTGAGCAAATGGCGCTCGTGAAATATGGAGGTCTGCCTCACTGGGGAAAGAACCGAAACATTGCATTTGATGGGGTCATGAAAAAATACAGCAAATACGAGGCGTTTCTGGCAGCCAAAACCAAATACGATCCAAAGGGACTCTTTTCCAATGAGTGGACAGATGGTATTCTGGGAATAGGAGATGCGGGAGTGATCATAAAGAAGGATGGATGTGCTCTGGAAGGACTATGCGTGTGCTCAGAAGATGCTCATTGTGCTCCTGATAAAGGCTACTTCTGCAAACCTGGGAGGCTGTACACAGAAGCCCGCGTTTGCAGCCACACTGAAAGCCGGCCAGGCTGGATAATGGAGACAATAGTATGGCCTTTACTTACTAAGGTAGTTCATACTAGTATCGTCCTTGCTGTAAGTGTCTGGTTATATCAGCGTTGTTTAAAGAGCCGTTGTCATTGAGTATTGTGTATTTATGTGATATTGTGGCCAGGTGACCCCATAGTCGTATGTCATTTGAAATAAAATACCTACTTCTCATATTTTGATGAGACAGCAGGTCAGTCACGATTTCAAGATCCGTTAAAAATACTTCAATGCATCTTTTGCACATTCATTGCCTGGCCAGAAATATCCTACGCTGACATTCATAATTTTGTTGTAAATAATCTATGCTCGTACATTGATAAAGGAGAACTTCCACATAAGCAGGCCTTGTAGGAAGTTACAGCGACTTTCATGGTTCAATTTGTGTATTCTCGGAGAATGTAGCGACTCGGATTATTAGGCCTATTATCTTGCAATTTATTATTTTATGGATAAACATCTTTTAGTTGATGAGGATTGTTTCTATGCGACATGTGATTTTATAAATAGGTTAGTGATGTCAATACGTCCACTCTGTCAGAAAAATTTCATTTTCCATTTCAAATTTCTAAATATATTTCTTAAATTCCATTAAAACGGAACCCCAAATCTTTAAGCTTTCGTCTCCGGGTTTAATATATATACTATCAACAAAACCAGGGACGAAGACTTAGCACTTTTCCAAAGTTTTGCTTGTATCCGGCACTTCGGATTATTTAGTAGTAAGCTCCTCGCTAGCGACTCGGATTTCCTTAGCCCCGGAGATGTCTCGCTCCATATATTTCCCACTCCTTCGATCCATATGTTTCTCCTTTGATCTGGATGTTTTGTCAACACGTATATGTTTTGTAATCAAGATATTTGCTGATTCCGTTCGTTACTATGTTGCACACTTTGCAAGGGTCAGATATATTTTGGCCAAGATATTCCATTCTAAACTTGCAATGGGGCCACCCTGAATGACTTATGGTCCATATATAAATTTCTATCCCTATTCAATTCTGCTTTATAAAACATTTGGTGGGGTCCACCTAGAATACCTTCTTGTCCACCTTATAAACTTGTATTTAGAAATACTGGAGTTTGGCTCATTTGCAATGTGCATGCTCGGTGAGGCTTGGATATGGTTTGATATGGATAACTTTTATTGCACAAAGTCTTGCTGTGGGGTTCACCTTAGATACTTATGTTTTGGGCGTGTTTTCAATGTGAATTTAGGTTTAAGCTACACTATTAATATTTATGAAAGGTTGAGATACTTTTCTTAATTTTAACTCCACATTAGGCTATTTGACCTTTCTCTTCGACCTTAATCCACGTCTCAAGTATTATGGAATTCTCTCTCGTAGAAGAATATTCATCACATTAAACTATTTTTTAAGCTTTGAAGTTAAATTCCTTATCACCCAAATTTTTTCTTATGCCAAATGTCTTAGCATTTTCTTCCATATTTCTATGGCTTTTCTATAGACTATTTCTCGAACTATCCTTAGTCATCTTCATCTCTTTCTCTATGATATTTCCATGCTCTACTATGATCTATGTTAACAAATTACTACAAATGTATAACATATTTATTGAGAGGAATATTATAACATAATCAACAACAAAAAGCATGAAAACATAAACAACAATGTTTACTCTAGGAAAACCCCAGCTCCGGGAAGAAACACAATCAATGGACTTCCATTAGTCCTTGGTCAAATCCATTCCCAAGCCATCCAAGTGAGCCTTCACTGCTCACCTCCCTGGCTCATTACAATGAAGTCTTTCAAGCCTCTTAAAGGCTCCATTACATGCAATCCATGGGAAGATTACCATGGGAAACCAAAAAACTATGGGGAGAAAACCATTACTATTGACCCATTCAACTTTAATTCTTTCCTCGAGTCAATTTTACCTAACAATCCCCCCTTAAACATTGACTTGGGGTTTCCCTAACAAAATCCCCACACTCACTATAACCTTCCCCCCCTGAAAGTTTATACCTTGGGTGCCTATTAACTCAGCATGCCCCCTATCATTTAGGTCTAATATTAGAATTTACAAACAATTTCCCACAGGTATGCATGCCTTACTAGGACTTACAACAATATGTTCATTTACATACAATACAATTTTTAACTCCATTATAATAGTTGTTTTTTAATTGTTGTGATCTTGACCCATCCTCTCACCTCAAAACACCTACTGGTCTCCTCATCCAGGTACAACCACATTCTACGAATCCATAATAAATCATTTGATTGACACATTCTGTCAAACTTAATTTCCATGCAAATAATTCCCATGGTTTCTCTCTCTATGCACTTATGCATCCCAACCTCCATTGATCCTCCATGGTATCCTTTGGCACCAAAACCTACAACAATATATATTCTTCAAAATATGATATTTTAATAGGATGATCCATAACCTAAGCAGTGCCTTCTACACTAAAACAATGAAATCACCTATAAATATTTCTCCTTGCTAATGTTTGTATCGTTGCCTTGACTATACATACTTTCATAACCAATTTTCATTTACACAATCATTGCAATCCTTTGTTCTCTGCTTGTTAGGTGTGTCCATGTGAAACCTAACACTCATTGCCTCTTGCAAGGCATTCCAACCCTGCTAGTTTTGGAGGCTCAAATTGGCCTTGGCTAACATCAACATCTCCACGACTATGCAATCTCCAAGCCCAATGACCACATGGACAACCATTTTTCCCCTTATTGTGTCCCCTCAATATATTAAACCTAACACACATACTCTCGAATCTCTCCTCCACTCCATCCATCATGTGGCATACATAATATCTTCACCTTCCACTTGGGGAAAATGATAATTAGTTTTATTTGGTATGATGTCTTCCCATTTCTCTACCATTAGTAGTTCCTCCTACACAATGTGGATGCTCTAGCCGGGATCAAGATTCAACACATAAAGATGCTTAATTTCCATATCCATTTGGTCTCTTGGACAAGCCCCTACCGCTTTGATGCTTCCAACATGGACAAGCTCGTCCACATCATCGTGGTTCCCATGACCACTTATCCACAACATTATTCTTCTCCTTGTCATTGCTATGACAACTCTGCCTGCCACCCGTGCTCCTATGCATCAATCCCATAAACATGATAGCCTTATTCTACAACAAATTGAAACTAGATGCCTCTTCGAACACCACTAATAACTCTAATATCACCCCAACAAACCACGATCATATTTTCTACAAACAAGCCATAGATAAAAATTGCACCTATTATAATATGTTCAAGTTGAGTACTCTCCAATTATGATTCCATCACTATAAATTTCATGAGTGATGTTCCATTCTCTTGCACACAAAACCATGCTCCCTACCATTCAGTTGTCATAGTCATTGACACTTTACATAGGCTACATAAACTCTTTACTTTGTAGCAAATCTTTAACCTATGAACTTCATGTGCCTTCACCTACCCACATATGAATTTTCACATCGAATCAAGCCCTTCCTTCTAGAGTCATGCTCCATGGGATTGTCCTCACCATGCACTTTGATGTTGTTGTCTACCAATCCACCCGTTTTCAAGACTTTCAATGACCAGATCTATCTAGTATCACCTGAGTAGATATAAACTCATGAGTCATCACACCCATGCAGATTATCTTCCCATGTAATACCCCTTTGTCCTTTATTGTCTTCATTATTAGGAGGAGGCATGCTAGTTTATTTCCACCCCTATTTCATTATTCTTGACACATGAAGCTAAATGACTCCTTGGAAACAATGGCATCCCTCTGAAGCCAATATCTAACTATGATACTAATTATTAAAAAATTACCATGAAGGCATAAAATATTTACTGAGATAAACCATAAATAACAAAAAAAAACATGAAAACATAAACACCAATGTTTTCCCAGGGAAAAACCCAATTCCAGGGAAAATCCCAGCCAATGAAATTCCATTAGTTCTTGGCCAAAACCCTTGCTATGCTAGTGAAGTGAGCCTTCTCTGCTCACCTCCTTGACCCTTTACAATGAATTCTTCTAAGCCTTTTAAAGGCTCCATCACATGAATTCCATGAGCAAATTACCATGGGAAACCAAAAAACCATGGGCCCAAATAATCGCTCATTTCTTTAAAAAATCCCTATTATATTAAGAAAATAAAATTCCCAAATTTAGTTCAATTGAATTAAAATAATCGAAACCACTCCCTTTAGTAAACTTGGCATGACCTTCTAGGTCTTGTTGATTTTTAAGAGATGATCTTGTGTCAGACTCCCAGGTATTCATGTTCTTTTATTCATGAGTCTTCCAACTATTTGGTTGTACTTTACGTAGTTGTAACTTTCATCCTTTTATCTAATAATCTGAGTTGTAGTTACATCCACTGCACTTTCTTCTCTTCCTACATTCCAAGCCCTAGTTTTTTTTGTCTATATGATTTACTGCCTTAAAACATTTCAAGAAACTATGTTTTGATGTTTAATTTCCACTCGGAAATATTCCTTACTAACTCCATTTCTTCACTTTTTCTTGTTACTGGTCTATACAACTATTTCTCTTTTGCATTTGGTCCTTTACTTATGTATCGATTATTTGCATGGATGTTACTATATATCTAATATCTATATATTTTACTAACATTTTTATCCCACAATACTTTCTGCAATCACATAGGTGTCTTGACAATGTTTCAAAAGTTTTGAAACTTTTCTCCATGCATCCTCTACCAACTACTTTATCTCGTTCTTTGATCTACATTATGATGCTTGATTCCATCATTAGCATCACCTATTGCATCCAGATGCTTCCTTTAGTTGATCTTATACATCGATGCACAATTCCTTAACTTCTTGATCTCAAGAAGCTATAATATGCATATCCTTTGTTGTTTTCATATCCATTTATCAATATTGTGAATGGAAATTTTCTACCTTCAAAAATAATTAATTCCTCACATGGTACATAGACATACAACCACTCTTTCGTACTTCTAGAATTAATTTTTCCTCCATGTTGTGTCTCGTTTGCAAAATTATGTTCTTGAGATTCTGAAATCTACCAATTGAACATTGTACTCTTTCTATATTCAATTGCATCTTCCATCTTTTCATTTCCTTCCTATATAATTCATTGATGTTGTGTAGATGATAATGTATGTCCATGGGTTTTCAAGCACATACTTCAACCCATGCTTAGTAAACTTGTTTTCTTGCAATATTTCCTTATCAACAATACATCATGGAAGAGTTATGAGAACCCTTTTTTCCTCTTTCCAAACATTTAAGTCATCTAGCTTCCTTCTTTCATCTTCTTGCTTTGATTATGAATACTATCTTCTTTCATTTGTAAAACTCCTATTCTTATCCAAATCTAATATATATATATATATATATCCAAAATTTCTTGTCCCTCATTTTGTAGAGGGTCTTCCTTGAGATTTTCTACTTGATTTATACATACAAAATTAGAAATTTTAAAATCTAACATCATATTAGATTTCAAACCTATCTCCTCCTTAATTTTATTCAATGAATTCTATTTGTTCTAATGTTGTTGTCATGTACATGACAGAATGGGTTTTTCATGCTCTTGATTCCCTTCAAAACCTGTTTCATATTACCTTGTCTTACAAAAATTACCTCTTCTTCTTTATGCTCAAAATATGGTCTCAATTATGAAATATTCTCTTTTCCTTTTTCTTTAACTTTTCTTTTTGATGTAGCGGCTACAACCACCCTCCAAATTTTTTTCCATGCTTCATTTTGGAGCCTCCTTTATAAACCAGAGCAGCTCATCTCACACTGATCCAGGTACTTGTGCTTCAACTGAGATTTATTCTTTCAATCTTGGATTGTGTTTGCTCACTTATCTCCTCAAGTCGATCTCTTGACTTGGTCCTTCAACAGTTCCAGGCTTGCCTTAGAGAACTGCACAATCCTTGAGGGTAATTTAGTGCTCGCTTGAACGTAGACCTTAATTTCCTGGGGCATCCTTCTCGGTTCCTTCCTTGGTCGTGAATTAGGCCAGGTTCAACGTCCTGAATCTTCGAAACCCCATTGAAAAGATTCGAGGCCTGGACTAACATTTCAGCTTCTCTGTTTATTTCTATTTCAAGCATAAACTATTGCCGGTGAAAGATAAGTTTCCCACGGTCCAGCGCTCCAACCACGTTCGAAAAGACTGGCATATAGAAATTGTAGGCGTTAAAAACGGGCAAAATGCCCTATGACGGGTAACATGCCACGTTAAATTCCATCCCTGTTTACCAATCATCTAATTTGAAATCCCAGGGTCCCCATAAGCCCATGTGCGCAACTTGCGAGAGAGGTGATGTCAATCGCTGAGATCAGCGATTCCTACTACCTGACATCAGCGGATTCAGCTATTTAAACGCCCTGCATATCATGTGGTTCTCAACCTACGCTTGTCCAAACTATTTTCTCTAGTGCGTGCTCTCTGTTATCGGTCATTTGGTTCTATCGCCCAATGGAGTTTGGCACGGCTATTTTGATCTCGTGCTATGCTTTGCTTCTGTTCGCCCCTATTGTGAAATCTAGCCCACCCGGACCCGTCGTTGAATGTTCTGATGGATTTACCAAGTGCACAGTTTCGAATTCTTATGGTATGTTCCCCGACCGTAGTACCTGCAAGGCTGCGCAAGTTGTCTATCCTGCCACCGAAAAGCAACTTCTGGCCTCCGTTGCCGAGGCCGTTCAGAAGAATCAGAAGATGAGAGTTGTGACTCGTTACTCGCACAGCATTCCCAAGCTTGTATGTCCTGGTGGAGAGTCCGGTCTTACCATCAGCACACTGCATGTAGACCGTATTGTCTCTGTGGACAAGAGTGGAATGAGGATGACGTTCGAGAGCGGTGTGACTCTTAAGGACCTCATTGATGGCGCTGCCAAAGAAGGTCTCGCGTTGCCTCATTCGCCATACTGGTTGGGTGTAACTCGAGGGGGAATGCTAGGGACTGGTTCTCACGGTAGTTCCCTCTTCGGTAACGGCAGCGCTGTTCATGAATTTGTTGTGGGTATGAGATTAGTAGCCCCTGCGTCGCAGAAGGAGGGATATGCCAAGGTTGTGAGCCTCACTGAAGCAGACGAGGATCTTAATGCACTCAAAGTTTCTTTGGGTGTTCTTGGAGTCATTTCTCAGGTATTAATGGAATATCCTGGAAAGATATAACTGAATTCTATTTAATTTTAGGCAATCGCAAAATAAATATTCCCCATTAAAACTATAATGTACTTTCATTGCTGAGATGAGTGTGAGATTCATGAGGTTAGTTTTGCCAGAGAAAGGTCACTTGTGTTTGCGTTTTCTTGTTTTTCCTTTGCTTTTTTTTATCGTTATTTATTATAATCTTGGATTTAGTTTACAAATATTTATTATTATCTTAGATTTAGCATATAAATATTTATTATTTTTATTTAAATTTTTTTTAGCAAAAATCACATCATAATTTATTCTTTTACTTATTTGGAACCAATGAGTGAGTGTGGTTCATTGGTTTGAAAAATCTAGACTAATAAATTATGATGTGATTTTGGCTGAAAACTTTTCTCATTAAACTTAATATGGATCACAGAAGGCTAAATTCAACACTAAAAACTTTTCTCAATAAACTTGACATAGATCACAAAACCTAAATTCAAT
Organism: Pinus taeda; assembly: GCA_000404065.3. NCBI lineage: Eukaryota > Viridiplantae > Streptophyta > Pinopsida > Pinales > Pinaceae > Pinus > Pinus taeda. The sequence goes on from APFE030657191.1 coordinate 62,928, forward strand.
CTTTATTATTTTTTTAATAATGCTAATAAACGTATAAATTTTATAATAAATTTCTAAAATTTTAATTTGGTTATTAATGATTATTAGGTAAATTGCAGTGATTTCATTTATAACAAAATATTTTAAATCTATTTCAAAAAATAGTTATATCATTTTTTTTTTTTTAATAAATTGATTAATTAAAAATGTTATATTTATCATTTTTATAATGAATTAATTATAGTTTAATTAAAAATATTATATTAACAAGTCTTATTAATAAACAAGTGATGATTTTTTAGGCAATGTAATATTGGTAAATTATGATATTAGCCTTTGATATTATAACAATGTTTATATATTTAGAATCTCCATTTTAAAAAAGAATTAATATTTATAAGAATGTTTATATATTTAGAATCTCCATTTTAAAAAAGAATTAATATTTATAGTTAAGAATTTTGTTAGATGTTATTGAAGGAGTTTAGTTCAAATAATGGAGGTACATATTATGCTTTTGGCTTAGACATGCTTTACTTCACAACAATTGTGAAAAAAAATGTATAACAGGTTCTATTGAAAACATTAATAATCCTGCTACCTAAATTTTGTGTAACATCTAGATTTTGTAGAATACTAGCCTTAAATTTACATTTTCACATTTTTACTCTAGGTATTAAATCTTGGTAAATAAATTGGAATGGGTATTTAATCTTGGTAAATGCAATTAATTATCTATATAAATGGTAAGTATTTAGGTCTGGATATCCTCAATTTTCCATGGAAAATAGTTTGCGAATCTTTTTTATAAGTGATTTCCCATATATTTTTATTCATTTTTTTTAAATTTTAAAACCTGGTCTTAGAAATAATTTTTGAGGAATAAGCATATACATATTATTTTTTAAATATTCAAACCTTTTCTTATTTTTGAAATCGCAAAACCTTCTCTTATAAAGAATTTTTGAGTAATAAGCATATACATGATATTAAAGTATTTATAGTAAAGTTTCTTGGTATTCAATTTAAAAACAAAAATAATCACACAATTTTTAATCCTTGCAAATCGCTGAGAAAGCATCAAAATTAAAACTAATATTATAAAAATGACCCCGCCATTATTAAAAAAACCTAGTTCATAATATATTGTTATGATACTACATTACATTCATTAATTGACCAATTAAAAGCCAACTAAAAACACTATGAATTTGGGGCTTACTATTCTCTTCGGGTTTATTTCCAAGGGGTTAATTACCCCCTTTCCCATTCATTGCCTTGAATGAGTTCTTTCTCCAAACTATGATAGCTCCCGATTTACCATTTTCGGCAGCGATCTTGTTTTTACAGATTCGTATGATTAGCATAAAATATTTTTGTATCAATGCTGCTGATCTTTTCGTTTTTGTCCTGCTGCGCAGGTCACCCTCCAATTGCAACCTATGTTCAAGCGCTCCATAACGAACGACCAGCAAAGCGACACCGATCTCGAAAGGAGGATAACGCAGTTTGGCCTCGAACACGAATTCGCAGATGTCACGTGGTACCCTGCTCAGCGAAGGGTTCTTTATAGAGTGGACGACCGAGTGCCTGTTAATACATCCGGGGATGGAGTAAATAATTTCCTAGGGTTTCGCCCTGCATCTCATCATCTAATAGCCTTTACTGTTGGGTATTTTTCGTTTGCAATGGGAAAATACCAAAACCAGAAAATATAAATCACAGAGGCAATGCTCTCTTTCCTTTGCTCCAGGATTTTTTACACAGAGGACCCTTTTAAAATAGCTGAGAACAGAGTATTTCACCACCATAAAAGATTTCCATTCATTAAAATAAATTCACAGTTACACATTCATCCTCTTTGCTGAGAGGGATTTACCAAAAAC
>APFE030657193.1:1785-12483 GCA_000404065.3 Pinus taeda
ACTCACTGAATGACAAAATTTGGGACCTTGACACTTCAAAATAACTTTGTAAGAGCATATTTGATCACTGGAGGAAGGCTGGAAAGACTGACACTAACAGGATTTAATGGTTCAATTTATCTTTGTTAATTTTTTGTGTTTATTTATTTTATATTTTATTATCTATTAGCATGTGAAAATAAAAATATTGTATTATATATTAATAAATAAAATACTACTTTCGAGGATAACTCATCACAACAAAAAATAGTAAGTAAACATTATTTTATATGGTAGACACCTTTGGAAGAAATTTGGTCAATATTTTATTAACTAGATAAATTCGAGAAATTTCTATTCTTGAATAAAGAAATATCACATGAGATACAAGGAAATAATTCTTTGAGACATCATCTATTAAAACTAATAAATATTCACTGAAATTAACAACAATTCATCTATGAATAAATAGTATTATAAACCACATTAGAAATTCTTACTAGAAGTATCTAACATATTTGATTGTCCATAGATAAACCCACAAGACAACAAATTCATATAGAAATTCAAACAAATATCCTTGGATCCTATAGATATTTTCAAATAGACATTCTAAATAATTCCGGTGAGTTATAATTTCATAATTCCAAGCCTCAATAAAATAGCTTCACTTAGAAATAGAATCCTTTATTATTAATTTTACAATATCTAAGAATAGTACTAAATTTAACAAAATAAAAGTACAAAATAAAAAATAAAAAATAAAAAATTTGAGAAAATCTTAACAAAAGTGTATTTCAAGATGACTTGTGTGATTATGGTTTCTCTCGGTTCATATCCCCTCTATCATAGGTGTCCCATTGAATGAGAAAATCTTCGCATTTCTTATTGTAAGGAAACTTATGCTAGTCTATTGGGATACCCAAATTTTCCTTAAATTCCTTGTAACATCAGAAATATTTTTCTATCTTGTCCATTATCCTCTCTAGTATATTTACAATTATAATCTCACTTAACATGAATATTTTCTTGTGTCCATGCTCAACTACAACTATCTCCTAGATGTTGTCGAAAAGTCATCCACAATATTCTTGAATTCCAGCAATGCTTCTTCCATCAATTGAAACTATCAAGTGAACTAAAGCTTAGTAGTTGGAGGTTACTCATTACTTATTGTTCTTCTCTCATATCTTGTGACAAACTGCCAATTGCTCTTCCATATATATTCTTGGCTCATTGGTGAGATATAACCAACACTACATAGCCAAATGCATCCTACTTATATATACATTGAACCAAATGCTAATGTTATGGTCTTCCTCACCTACGATCTCCTAAATTTCTTTTATGTACTCAATTTTTCTCAAAGCTCTAACACCCCTTTAAGTCATTAGAGGACTTCTTTGTGTGCTACAACAAGATGTAGTGTTTTGATTTGTAAACTTTCGTGGATATTTGATTGGACAATTCATCACAATAAGTCTACTAAAAGATATTAGATTTTTGGATTCGTTAATTATTATTTATTGCATGTACATGAAATTATAATTATATAGATAATAAAGAACAAGGAAATAAAACCCACAAACTACCAATTAAGTCAGGATATAACCTAGGAAACCATTTTGAGAGAAAAAATAGCTAGAAGGTGAGTTTTTTTACTCTCTTTCTGTAAATGGAAAATGGATGCACGTACAAAAAAGTGAGGCGTGTGTACCATGAGTTGTTATAGTGAAAAAAACCTCTCTATCTCCTCTCTCTCTCTATCCACTTTGTGATACTCTACCCATCTATGGAACAAAATGTATTTGAATAGGATGAAACTTGTTATCCTTCTAGTGGCACAGTTATAACGTAGCCCAATATCCAACTGGTTGTTAAGTTTGACTCCAAAATTTTGGAGGGTGTTGCAACTGCTACAACACCACACAAAGATATCGCATGCAACATACCTCATAGATCATAATGGACCAAATTGAAAAATATCAGTGGTTTGAGACTCACTTGAGGGGAATGGTCCCCTTGTATGCTTTCTAACTTCACATCCCTCAAAAACATCTTCATGATTTAATTTGAATTCGAGCATCCCTATGAAAATCTTCCTTACATTGTCTAGGGCTTTTAAATGAAGGGGAGAAAATCTATGGTGCCATAATTGGGATTGAAGAGAAGTATAACAAGTCATTGCTCCCAAAGGACTTCCTCCAACATGATAGAGACCTTCAACTATTAAATCAAAAGTGAATGCATCTCTTGGGTTTTTTTTCCAAACACGAACATTCCCATCAATGAATGTCAACTTAAACAAAAAATATTCCATTGCAGAAATAGAAACTAATTTCTTTTTCAGATCAGGAACATATAGCACTTCTTGTAAGTGGAGGGTTTGACCTTGATTTAAGTGAAGAGTAACAAACTTAAATCCTTTCACGGGATAAGTAGCATTATCCCCAAGTATAATCTCCATATTTGTCTTCTTTTCAAACAAGTTTTAGAGAGCTTCTTTGTACACAGTGAAGTGCCTTGAGGCATCACTATCAATCAACCAATGGTCTAATGTATCCGAAGGGGAGGTAGTGGAGAGGGAAGAAATAAGATAAAATTATTTTTTCTTTACAACATTAACTTCTTCATACTTGGAGTTTCTTGACTTCTTGGGAGGAAAACCATTTCTATTTTGAGTAGTGGGAGCATTCCTCTTTCGTTTGTTATTGAACCACTTGTTCCTTTGATTTCCATTTCCCTTGAAGTTGTTATTATTGTTGTCATCATCTTTTGGAGTATTCTTATTGTGAGGACATTCTCTAGCAAAGTAGCCAAACCTTTTACAATTAGAGAATATTCCTTTTCTTATTTCTTTGAATCCCAACTTGAACCTTTGACCTTGATTTCTAGGACTAACATTTTCCTTTCTCTTAGAATAAGCAAAGAATGTAGTAGGATTATTTCCATTTGAAGGCTTGTCTCTTTCCATCATCCTTATTTCTTCTTGAGTGCATCTAGCCAATAATTCATCAAATCCTAGAATCCTATCATAATTTGTTAATAATGATAGTGTTGAACACATTCCAATCTCTTGTAAGGACCTGAGGTGAAATAAGAGTGAGCTCCCTGACCCCAATGACTTCTCCAATAGATAGGAGATCATTCTTGATCTCGATAATCCTCATGAAGTAGGATTGGATGGATTCTCCTCTGTCCATCTTAATGTCTTTCAAATTGTTCTTGAGAAAGAGAACTTGATTTGCATTATTTATTTTGAACATCCCAACTAGCTTATCATACATCTCCTTAGATGTTTGCAAATTAGAAATATAAGAAACCAAAGGCTTGTGAATAGAATCAATAATAATTTTCTTAGCTTTAACGTCACCTTTCTTGTACTTAGTTTGTGTAGCTACGGATTCATTTGACGGAAGCTCCACCACTCTTTCTTTGACATAGTCCATAATATCATTTTCTTCCAATGTCAAATCTAGAGACATCTTCCATGAATGATAGTTGGATTTGTCCTTAATTTTGTCCTCGAATTTGAAGTACGATGTAGTCGTCATTGGGACTAGTTCCTTGTCCTTCTCCAACAGGTTCCCTTAGTTATTACTTTTCGCACTATTTCTTTGGCTTTGCCTTCACCTTAGCTCTCATACCATGTTAATTTTAGATAACAATGGTATGTTCTATGCTTTAGCACAATTTAATTCAATATTTCTTATCAGCTCAATGACAATTTTCAATCATCTTCAGAGAAACCACATTAGCTTATACACATTGACAGTAAATGCAGATAGAACATAAAAATATATATAGAATACTAGCGGAGACAAGAGGACACAAGATATGCAAATGCGATGGACAAACCCCAATGTGGGGAATCCCTTTGATCAAATCTTCTTATTATTATTCAATAGTTCATTACAGAGAGAGAGTACAAATATCAAATTATCTTGCCCAAAACAGTCTTGTCAAATCAGCAGTTAATTGCAGCCCTAACTAGAAAGTTGACGTTCGTCAAAGCAGCTCCAAAATTTCCTCCAAGCAGCGCAATGAACAACAAATAAATTCAACCTTCCAAGAGGGTCAAAGTGAGCCCAAAACAATTCAGTCAAATCTGTCAAAGGAGAGAGAAAACACAACTATAGAATTCTATAGTCAAATCTCAAGTCAAACCTCATCAAACTATGCCAAACTCCTAGAAAAATGTGCCAATAAATGTGGCCTTCAAAAATCACATTCTTGCCCACAATAACGAATTCAAATCTAGTCAAAAGTACCCTTGTCGACGATGGTCAACGCCATTTTGTTTTCTTGAAATTTTCGAGCCGCAAACAAACCTAGAAATTCAAGGCAACCTCCAAGTTGTATGAACTAATCAAGGGAGGAGAGAGAGATATGTGATGAGATGAGTGATGTCCAAATGAGAGAGAGGTCACTCCTATTTATACACTTCATTGAGGGTGAGGAGACACATCTATTGGGCTTCATGAGCCTACATTTGATTGAGGTCCACCTTGACAATTTGTGCATGAGAGAGAATAAATTCAAAATTGCAATTCTTCCTGTGGGAATGAGATGATTTTTATATCAAAATTGGACCTCTCAAAAAGAGGAATTCAATGCAATAATCATATCCACCATATGAGTTGTCATGTGGTGTAATTTGGCCCTAGTTTCCAATTTTAAAAGTTAGATTAGTTTGTATAATTTTTAATAATGTGGAGTCCCATGATGACAAACTTGGGGATAGCCATTTTCATATGACCCAATATTGTTATTATTATAGGTTACTATTATTATATATTGGTTACAAGAGCTAAGTGAATGTAATTCCTTTCCTGGCTTCTAATATAATAATGCCTTTGTGTTAAGTAAGGATATATAAAAGAACTAGCATCTCACTTGTAGATTGAAGCTGATAGAGAAGATAATATTCATTGTTAATCATTCATTCTCACCACCAAAACATAAAACTATATATATATATATATATATATATATATATAATATAATATATATATATATATTATATATATATATATATATAATTGAATTATTTGTATAATCCATTTTTCAATAAAAAAAATTATGAAAACCATTTCAATTTACATTTTATATATATTATATATATACTAGAAAAATTCCTATCAATTCATTATTTAATGTTAAAAAATTAATATAAATTAAAAATAACCATAATATTAATAATAAAAGTCTACATAAGAAATAGTATTTGAATTTTATTGTTTTTTCTATAAAATACATCATTTTCCTATCAAAATTTTATTTATTTCCTCTATATTTACATCATTTTATTTTGCTTTATCCCAAGCAGTTTGCCATTTTTATATTTATTTTAATATTAATTTTTTTTTTTAATTTTTAAATAAACTAAACAAAAGTAAATCTCTAACACTCTCAAGTTTCTAAAAATATCCCCAAACTAAAATTTAACAAGCTTGCTATTTCAAATAGTTAGACAATATTTGAGCTGAACTGAAAACTTTGTGCAAAGTACTTCAATAAATTAAAAAAAACGCATACACAATATCAATCCCTATTAATACGCTCTAAGAATATTTCCTTTTAACAGAGTATGGAAAATCTCTAAGATTTTGTCAACCATTATTTATAAATTCAAAAGACTTCATTCTAGGTAATTAAAAATTCCAAGATTTTGTCAACCATTATTTATAAATACAAAAAACTTTATTTTAGGTAAATTAAAAATTCTAACCTCTAATATTTACAAAAATTAAATTTGAATACTTTTAACATACCATTCTTGAAACTATGAAAAACATTAAAATTAATTTTAACATATATATAGCTATTATATAATTTTTTGATAAATAAGAGTTTTTAAATTTAGTGCTTTAGTTTTTCAAAAGGATTTTTCCAAATTTTCATTTTTTCTGGTATATTTTTATACCTTTAAAGACCATTGTTAATTTATTTACTAAATTGATCATACCTTCTAAATATCCATATTAATCAAATTGTTAAAATTATAAAACCTTTCATTAAATATGTATATAAATCTCCACTCCTTCTCTAATATAAGTTTTTTTAAGGTTCTTTTAATGATTAACCATGTTATATTAAATATTTCTTTAAAATTCATTTTCTTTTTCGTACTGCAATTAAGAAAGAAATTTCATTTATATTTAGTTATTCTCACTCTTTTAATTTTTTAAACGATATATTCACTTCTTTTAATCATAATTTCACTCATCTAAATTAAACATAAATCCAACAATAAAACAATTAAAGTGCTCTTAATAGGTTTTCATTTCAAAATCATAAAATCTAACCCGGAAATTTTTCCTTCTTTAATATGGTGTTTTTGGGTTTTTTTTATAATAACCATATTATATTAAAATTTCCTTTTAAACTCTTTTCTCTCTTTATAATAAAACTAGTTATTCTCTTCATTTACCTATTGTAATGGTATATTGACTTCTTTTGATCACTTTTTCACTTATATAAATCAAATAGTTAAACAACTCTTAATAATAGATTTTCATTTCAAAATACCTTCGTATCAGGGCAGGCACGTCTTCAACGGCTCATCAGCAACGGCTAGTTCAAGAAAAGCAGTGTTGGGGACAGAAAAGCATTGTAATCATCATTACCAACGACTAGTTCAAGAAAAGCAGGGTTGGCAAGATGGACAGAAAAGAATGCAGTAGTCTATAACGCGACTTTTTGAAAGTCTTTTTGGCGGATTTTTCCGGTCAAAATCCAGCAGCAATTCATTGGAATACCAAGTTTGATAGCTAGTTTCTGCACAATCAATGGCTCTCAGGGGTTTTTCAGGGCGCTGAATCCAAATATGCAGTTAAAAAACCATTTTAACTGCTAAAAATCAAGATTTAACCTCATTTCTTCCGCCGGATTCCGTCACCGGAATCTCCAAAAAGTCGCATTATAGACAACTCCGAAAAGAATTCTATCCTAAGGAAGCGGAAGCGAGAAATATAAATATCAAAACTTCTGCAGTTTCCAATCATTCTGTCTACCATTCGTATTTGTATTGTGATGGAAGCGTCTCCGGTCTGTTTATCTGGTTGTGTTTATCTGGTTGCGTGTATGTGTTTGAGAGTTTAATGTCCCACGGGATAATGTTGAGATTGGATTATGTTTTAACAAACATATTGGACCAATAATTTATGTTGCATAAGATCAGGAAGAATATGTGATGAAGAGTTCTGAAGATTTCCATTGTAATGGGAAGGAAAACAAGAAGCCGATTGATGAAAATTGTTAATATAGTCTAGTTATTCCCCTCTAATTTCTTCGTTCTTTTCTCTGTAGTTCTCCCAAGTCTTTAAATGGTTGTCTTTTCCCTAATAGGTTGCTTAATGGACCTTTCCTTGGTGGATTTAATGGAGGATTTCTCCTCGGAATCACTTGTAATGCAATGGTCTTGACCTTGTGATACACAGCTGGGTGTGTCTAGTGTATGGAGGAGTGCTATTTTTTGACATGAGAGGGATTTGCTTTTTTTTGACATGGGTGGGTGTGTCTAGTGTTTTTGCCAGATATTTGTGATGGGTTTTCCATGATGGTGGCTACAGGCCATGCAAAAGTGGGTATAATATTCCATTATTTTTTTGTCATTGCAATGTCGATTCTCCTTGAGAATTAGAGAATTTATTTTTCTTTGTCTCTCTTTCGAGATTAAAAATGCTCATGAAGATGATTATTGAAGATAGTTGAGCTGCTCAAACGTATCTGTTAATGATGGTAAGTATTTTTCAGAGTAAATTCATTTAGTTATTTCATCTCTTCCTTTTATCTCATTCGATCTTAATTTGATCTCTGTATTCTTGTTTTTCATTTTAATGGGAGCCGTCAATGGGAGAGTTATTCTGTTCGGATGGAAGGAAGCACAAAGAAATACACATCAAATGGTGGCTGCTGAGTATGCCAAAACGTTGTTCATAGGTATGTTTCTATCACTTCAACTGGGCTCTGCATTAATCTTTCCCAACGCAGCTCCTGATTTTGTTTTAATATTAATTTTAATGTACTTGTTTTAGGGTTTTCCTTTGTGTGTTGCATCTCTTTCCAATAGTATATTTTACATTCCTTATGTATATAATCTTTTAAATCTTCTTTTAAGGAATGAATTTAAGCTTTAATTGTTGGATTCCGGTTTACCAAATACACCCAAGATCGCATCCCTCACTGCCAATGCCAGATTTAATTGAAATCATGGTCAGGAGATTCATTGGATTTTTCACGCATCCCAAAAGATGAAAGAGAACCCAGATAGATAATTAAAAAATAAATACCATTACTAAGGTCCTGAAAATCATGGGTAGGTTGCTCTTCATTGTACTAGCAAAGAAAATTACATAAACCCGCTTAAAATATAGACAGTTTTTCTATGCTCACTGGATAAACGATCCACCATTAGGTCCCAAGTTTTTCTAGGTTCAGTGGATAAATGATCCACTATAGGCAGTGTTTGATGGTTCAGGCTAAGTGGATAAACGATCGACTTCTGCACTTTAGTTTCCAATGTCCAATGACAGGGAGCTTTAGATTTATGTGCTTAGCGTGCTGATTAAGCTATTAAAACAGAAGTGGTGATGAGGTAAGCATTGAAACAGTGTCAATAACTAAATGGATTTTGTGGAATGTATAACGCAAACTACGATCTTTTTTGTGTGTAGTCGTAAGAGATATATGTGTACTGTTGATGTAGACTGGAAGGAAAATTTTGATCCATATTGAAACCGTTTTTAGTAGAATTAATTTTTAATTTTGAGAATGTGGATGGGTATGATAAAATTTTAATTATTTCCATTGTATACATTTATCAATGTACTCTTATAATTATTATATATTTTGTACATTTATAAAAGTATTATTATAATAAAAAAAAATAATTATCATTTTATGTGTTTTTATATATTGTAATTAAGAATAAAATATTAATTTAACTTAGGTTGATTATAAATTTGATTAAGATTAATTATATTAGTGTATGGTTATATTTCAAAATGGGTGACCATATTGACTTTGATTTGCCATGTTCCTTATTTTTGCTTATTAGAGAGGAAGGGAGGGAGAGTGAGACTAAATTTGATTAAGATTAATTATATTAGTGTATGGTTATATTTCAAAATGGGTGACCATATTGACTTTGATTCACCATGTTCTTTATTTTTGCTTGTTAAAGAGGAAGCGAGGGAGAGTGATCGAGTGTCTGTATGGTGGGAATGGAGGGAGGAAGGGAGACAGTGAGAGAGTGTTTGTGTGGAGAGAGAGAGATATTTTGCATTTGGGAGATGAAGAGAGACATAGAGAGATTTTTCATTTGGGAGAGAAAGAGAGAAAGAGAGAGAGAGTGTGTGTGTGTTTTTCATATGGGAGAGGAAGAGAGAAAAAGAGAGAGACAAAGATAGAGAGAGAGAGTACTTTTGGATATGGCAGTGGAAGGGAGCTAGAGTAAGAGAGAGAGTGTGTATGATGAGAAGGGAGGGAGGATGAGAGAGACAGGAAAGGAGAAAGTGTGAGTGTGTTTGGTGGGAAGGAGGGAGGAAGAGAGTGAGAGAAGAAGGGAGGAAGTGTGAGAGAGAGGAGGATGAGAGTGGGAGAAGAGGGGAGGCAATGTGAGAGAGTGTGTGTGGTGGTGGAGAGTGAGAGAGAGAGAGATGGAGGAAGGGAGAGGGAGAGAGGGAGCGAGAGGGGGAAGGAGGGAAGGGAGAGAGGGCGGGAGGGGAGGGAAGGAGGGACGAAGGGCGGGAGGGGAAGGACAGAGGAAGGGGAGCGAGGGAGAGAGAGACAGAGGGAGGGAGGAAGGGAGGGGAGCGAGGGAGAGAGTGTGAGGGATAGAGAAGGATGATAGTGGGAGAAGAAGGAAGGGAGCATGAGAGAGAGTGTATGTGGTGGTGGGAAGAGAGAGAGAGAGGGAGGGAGGGGGAATAAGGGTGGTGAGAGAGAGATTATGGTGGGAAGGGAGAGAGAGTATGGTGGGAAGGGAGAGAGGATGAGAGAGAGTGTGTGTGAGGAGAGAGAGAGAGAGAGAGAGAGAGAGAGAGAGAGAGAGAGATTTGCATTTGAGAGAAAAAGGGAAAGAAACAAAGAGAGAGAGAAAGAGTATTTTTTCATATGGGAGAGGAAGGGAGAGAAAGGAAGAGAGTATTTCTGCATATAGGTGAGGAAGGGAAAGAAAGAGAGAGAGAGTGTGTTTTTACATGTGGGAGAGGAAGGGAGAGAAAGGGAAAGAGAGTATTTTTGCATAAGGGAGAGGGAGAGAGAGAAAGAGAGATATAGTATTTTTGGATATGGGAGAGGAAGGGAGCGACTGTGTATGATAGGAAGGGAGGGAGGATGAGAGAGAGAGGAAGGGAGGGAGGATGAGAGAGAGGAAGGGAGAAAGTGTGAGTGTGTGTGTGTGTGTGTGGTGGGAAGGAGGGAGGATGAGAGTGGGAGAAGAAGGGATGGAGTGTGAGAGAAAGGAGGATGAGAGTGGGAGAAGAAGGGAGGGAGTGTGAGAGAAAGTAGGATGAGAGTGGGAGAAGAAGGGAGGTTGTGCGAGAGAGAGTGTGTGTGTGGTGGTGGAGAGTGAGAGAAAGAGGTGATGGTGGAGAGAGAAAGAGAGAGGGAATGAGGGAGAGGGAGAGGGGCATGGAGAGGGAGAGAGATATAGAGAGGAGGAGGGAGGAGAGAGGGAGAGAGAGTGGGAAGGGGGAGAGAGAGAGAGAGACG
>APFE030657198.1:0-10209 GCA_000404065.3 Pinus taeda
TCCATTTTCATATGGCATATATGCCCTCTATTCACATTTAAAATTCCCTTTGTTTGCATATGTACTCTCTATCGATCAAATACCCTTTGCTTGTTCAATATTAAATGCTATACTAACATTATTCACCAACACCGTGGTATGTGTGCTGCTGCTTTGATGGTCAAATGATGCAGTAGTCGAATGTATCGTGTTAATCTACAAATAAATATGACATAGTATTCTAATTTCTTTATTTATTGTAACTTTTAATCTTTGCTCTACTGAAGTCACCACATTATGTCATTACATTTATATTAATATAAACACGATAGAGTAGTTTTTTGCTTCAATGGCTAGGTAGAGTGCCTTTGGGTTGGAATGTGTTACTCCTTGAACCAAATTTGTCCCACTATTAAATATTCATTTTCCCTCCAATCTGATTTGTCCCCTCAACATTGTCAGATTCACTTTGTAGAATTTCCTGCAAATTCTCTACAAATCTATCTCTGAGATCTATGTAGAAAATCTGATTGTAGATTAACTCGATAATGCAATATACCAAATCAAAATACTATAATCTACTTCTACTATCAAACTTGTAGAAGCTTAATCAATTTGAGCAAGGTCAAGCAGAACACATATAACAGAGAAGAAGAATCAATACACATGAAACACAGAAGAATACTCTGGTGAAAGCCTCAGCTGAAAAACCCCACTATCTGTATTATCATACAAGGTGGAAATACATCAAGATTACACAAAGCTTTATCTCTCACAGCTAGCCAACTCTCAGTACAATCTCCTTGGATGCTCATAGGCAAACAAGGCTTCTCACAAACTTTCTTCTCTGCCCTGCAAGCCTCCTATTTCCTTGTGTTGTTTCTCCTAGGTGATCCTATTGTTACCCAGTGTAACACTGATCACTCACACTAATCTCACATCGTTTCAAATTTTGCAATCCTCAAGGAACCTTGTTCCTTCTACATCGATGAGTTTCCTTTATAGGAAAATTCCTCCAACTAATAGTACACTGTCCCTATCTTTAATCTCAACTGCGTCTTTGTCTGAACTGACATGCATGACTTATTTATGAGAGAACTTATTTATGAGAGAATCTTCAGTTATCTGGTGTACACTAGTTGCATGCATGCATGCATTAACTGAGTGAACTCACATTTAGTTCCTCAAAATGTTTGGAACTAATTTAACTGGACTTAACTCAGTTAACTGAGCTAAATAATTACAACTCAAATACAACTCATCCTTATCTCCTTAATTAAGGGATAATCTCCTCAATCAAAGGGATACCTTTTGCATGACTTCACAAAGACTTCTAGCTTGAATTTCTCCAAATAATTAATCCATAATGAATTAATTAATTATTTTTCAAGTAGCTCGTGAGACTAAATTCGAATTTTAATTCAAGGACAAACTAAAATTGGAATATACTTAATGTTATTTTTAGCATTTCTTGTTGCTATTCTCAACACACTTAATCTTATCATTCACTTGTTGTTGATAAGGTATGTGGGTAGTGATTCCCTTATAATGTATGGATTTTATGGCAATGGTTTTTTTTGGATTTACAATAATTAATTAATTTATGTGGGTTGAAAAAAAGAATAACTCAAAAGGTAAGTAACAGGGTTCACTGAACCTAAACCTTCAGGGTCGGAATTCAGCAAACCCCAAAAAAATTTGAGGTTCGATTAGGTTTGTCAAACCTCAAAGACAAACTAATAATGAACCTGAATGAATTCAAAGCTCAAGGAAAATTTAATCAAATTTCTCTTTAGGTTCAACATCAATTCTAATTTAGGGTTTATTTATTTTTATTAAAAAAAAAATAAATAAATATATATATATATATAAAGGGAACACAACACGTGTCTCATTTTCTAGCTTGTGAGTACACATCTCATTTTCAACCTTCCTCTTTGGCATATGAATTTCTTTTTTATCTCGACCCTTGGGCATCCCTCACCATTACAGTTGTTACAACTTACAACTATACTACAAATGCTTGAGGCTCAGGCATCCACTCAACTATCCCTCATTGCTTCCCTCCATTTTGTTTGTCGCCTTGTGTACAATGTATATAAAATAAACATAATGCTCGATTCAGTGTCTCTTTCACCATGCAATTGTTTCTTGCTGCCATTTGATTGTTGTTATTATTAACAATACGTGTAAAAATGAAATATCATATTTTATATAATTTAAAATGAAATATATATATATATATATAGATGAACATTGTATATAGTCAAACCTCATTTGAATCTCATTAGAAAATTCAAACCTTAATTGAATTCAATTGTTTTCGAACCCAAAATAGAACCCAAACCATCTAACATAGCTCAAACGTTGTTTCCTTGATATCATATTTTATGAAGTGGGTATAACTATAATATTTATTATATAAGTTATTTAAATTATAATATAAGTTTAAAATATTATTTGACAAATGAATTAAAAAAATAATAGAATTTTTTGTGATTTAATTTAATATATTTGTCAATTGAATATAGTTGAATTTAATGGCAAACCTCGTTCAACCTTCATCGAAAAATTTGAATTCAAATCGAAGTTAACCATTGTCGAACTCAAATTCAAACACAAACCATGTGACATAACCCTCATATGAACACCAGTGTGGCATCGTGAGCTCTTAGGATTGAGACATGGGTTAACAACTTTATTGTTGGTTGGGCCTCCCTTAAGCTCGAGGAGTCGAGACTCCTCTATGTAGGTCACTCCATCCTCTATAATCTTCCCCAACCGATAATGAATTAGTCACTAGCCTCTGTATAACTCCTTTCTTTATGTGTATCCATTGTTTGCTTTTCCCTGTGCTACACTGGCATTGTCTAACATAGGCAAGAGGTTCATTGGCTTGGCTACCTCGATTAGGCTTGTGGAGGTGACATCCCTCATCCTTTGGAGTTGTTATTTTCTCAACCCCTCAACTCAGTGTCCTCTCTCATTCGTAAATGCTCCTCCATCCCTAGTCATCATTACAAGACAATGGGTTCATCGCAAAAGTATAGGAGGTGACCATGGCTAAGTGTTTAACTCTCAGGCTTGCTTTTGGGAAAAGTCTTCGGCGCAACACTACTAGGAACACAATTTGGTGCTAATCCAGGAGGAAATTCACGATGTAAAGGAGGAAATTTGCTAGGAGCGTTAACAAATTTTAGATTTGGAGGTCCTGGAGGGGGTGACACCATGAATTCCTAATACTAGAAACACCAGGGGGAGACAAAACCATTATCTCCAACCATGGATCTTTATTGGAACATCAAACTCCTCTTGGGTAAAGTGCTAGTGGACAGAAACAAGGCTCAAGACAATCTCCTAAATAGATTGGACGAATTGAAGCTACTACTATTGGACATGGAGGGCCACTTAACAAAAGTAAAAATGGGTTCATCGCCAATGACATCAACATAATGGCATAACATGGACGCAAAACAACCAATAAATTTGGACACCACTCTATCTTCTTGATGTCGAGGTTCTCTATTAGTGTCTCCCTATGGTTATTGATTTTCTTTTGCATCTTAGTTTATTAGGGACACAAGCTCCCTCATATGAATTCTCCATTTTTCTTAACATTGTTTCAAAACTTTTGTATTTTGGTTTTGGTCATTATTGTTTGTTTCCTCTGTTGATGCAACATGCAAAAATATTTGTATAGTTATCTAATTTGATTACTCATAGTTAAATTTTGAACAATTGTTACACTTTTGAACATAATCTCTAAATTGATTTCCCTAATGACAAACAAGAAAACACTAACTCTTATATAAACTTCTAAATCTTTAAATGATCAATAAAACCACCAAATGTACAGAAAATAAATATACATGTATAATATAATGCTTTTGCCCAATTACTTCAAAAACAAATAGACAATTTTTTTTAAATTTAATTGAATATTTAAAACAATTTAATCATCTTAACATAATGATGGTCACACATTTGTCAAATGGTGAGTGCTTCAAGAGAGCATGGCTTTCATTTTGTTGTTTTTTCACTAATGTGTGTAGCGTTCACTCCAAATATGTACATAAATCCCACATTTTAAATTCAAAAATAATGATCATTTTCATAAATATGAACGACTAATCAATACAAACATTGGACTAAACTTCCCTAACTTAGTTTGAGTCAATCTATTCGCGTCTTCTGCAACTGGATCTCAACGCATAGCAACAAGACTATCCTATACATGATAAGGGCCTATCGTTGGACTTATGGGATGAAGCATGAAACACAACTGTTTATTTGCAAAACAAAACCCCTCATTGAATTCTTAGGATGATTACACCAGAAGAAGCCTTTTCAGGTAAGAAACTAGATGTGGCACACTTCAAGATCTTTGGTTCATCAGTCTATTGTCATGTTACCAAGGATGCACAAAAAAAACTAGAGCCAACAATTGAATTGGGCATATTTTTGGAGTGCACTGATACACCTCACAACTATCGGGTGTACCTGTCATCCGACAGGATGATAGTGGTTCATAGATATGTGAAGTCGATGAAGAGAAGCCCATGAGATGTTCCCTTGAGAGGGAGTTTCAATTACATGCAGATGAGGAGATTTTAGCTCTAAAGGAGGAACCTCGGGATGATGTGGAGTAGCCACATGCAGAGGAGAAGAGATTGGAAGAACCCACTCATGCAAAGACTTCCAGTGATGGAAGGAAGTGTACCAGATAGGCTAGCAGATTGATGCATGACGATAGAGAGAATTTGGGAGCACCCACATCACACCATAGGCAAAGGAGGTCACCAGATCGGTAAACTAGCTACATGGCTATAATGAGCCAGAGTGTAGAGGTTGAGACATCCTCATTTGAGGAAGGAGTGTAGCAACCAGTATGGGTTGATGCCATTGTTGAGGAGTATGACTCCATTATCAAAAACAGTGTTTGGGAAGTGGTCCCAAGACTAGTAGACAAGTCAATGGTGAATTCCAGATGGCTTTACAAGGCAAAGCAAGCGACAAACGGGAGTGTGGAGAAACACAAGGCCAAATTTGCAGCCAGAGGACTCTCTCAGGTGGAGGGAATTGAACGATGAGACTTTTTCTCCAGTAGCAAGGTACTCTTCAATGAGATCTATTCTATCATTGTCAACACAGATGGGATGGAAGACACATCATATGGATGTGAAGACAACATTCCTCAATGGTGTGATTGAGGAAGAGGTGTCTATTGAACACCCAGAATGATTTGAGACCTTCAACAGTGAGTCGCATGTGTGTAGACTCAAGCGAGAATTGTATGGACTAAAACAAGCACCCCATGCTTGGTATACCAGGATTGAAAATTATTTCACCGGGTTGGGCTTCACCAAAAGTGAAGCAGATGCTAACCTTTACCATATTGTGGTTGAAGGTAAATTGTTGATTATATTATTATATGTTGATTATTTAATTCTAACAAGTGATGATAAGCTAATAAAATATTATAAAGAGGATCTTGCAAGAGAATTGGAGATGACGGACCTAGGGCTCATGCATTATTTTCTTGGTATGGAAGTATAGCAAGGAGATGCAGAACTGTTTGTCTCTTAGGGAAAGTATGCCAATGAGATACCAAAAAGTTCCACATGGAGAGAAACAAACCCATGGAGACTCCTCTAGCAGGTAATTGGAGGAAGGAAGATGTTACTTCGGGTGAAGTAGTGTAGGCTACTATTTATAGACAACTTGTGGGTTCACTTATATATTTGTTGAACACACGACCGGTTATGTGTTTTTCAATTAACCAGGTTAGTCAAGCCATGGTTAAGCCAACCAAACTCTATTGGAAAGTAGCTAAACATGTGTTGAGGTACCTAAGAGGCACCACTTAGTTTGGTATTTGTTACATATAGACAAAGGGAGTGAAGCATCAAGGCTTTACAGACGCATATTTGGTAGGGAGTCCGTCCGACATAAAGACCACATCAAGGGGAATCTTCAGTAATGGGTCAGTACTAGTTTCTTGGTACAACAGGAATCAGAGGCCAGTTGCACTCAGTTCAGCAGAAGCAGAGTACATGGTTATTAGTCAAGAATCTTGTGAGGCTATATGGATGAGGAAGATCTTTGTTGGCTTATTTGGTCAGCAGAAGGATCCTACATTGATTTACTGTGACAATCAGAGTTGTATAAAAATCTCTAAGAATATATTTTTTTCATGATCGGTCCAAGCATATCGAAATCCGTTATCACCATCTACCAAATTGTGTGCAGAGGAGAAGCATGTTGTTGTAGTACATTCCTACAAAGGAGTAGGATGCAGATATTTTGACAAAGGCATTTCCAAGATGCAAATTTGAGTTTCACAGAGGCAGGATCGGGGTATTAGATAATCCCTTTCTTGTTGAGAGGAAGTGTTGAAAATGCAACAAGAAAATACTAATTTAATTTGTCCTTGAATTAAATTAGGAATTAAATTATAATTCCACATCTCATGACAAATTTTAATAGTTAACTAAGTTAATTTGACTTTGTTGGCTAAGTTAATTCGAATTGAGGCTCTAACTTGAGTCATGTAGAGTGTTTCCTATATTATAGGAGCCCTAGTTGAGTTTATTTTGAGTTGTAATTAATTAATTCAGTTTAATTGAGTTAAAATCAGTTAAACTAGTTCCAACTGATGGGGGAACTAGTAGGAAGTTAGAAAGTGAGGTGTTGCTTCATGTGTTCAACTAGTTAACTGATGATTCATTCATAAATAACTCATGCATGTCAGATTTGAGAGTTATCGAGTTGAGATTGGATTTCATGGACAATGTACTATTAGTTGTATAATCATATGAATTGTACAGGTGGTGTGTGCAATCAGACGAAGGCCTATGAGGACTGCGCAATTCATAATTTTGGAATTTTCCAATTAAATATGAGTTAATTCCCAAGGGAACAATGCAAGGAAATAAGAGCTTGGAAGGCAACAAAATTGGCTAAGTATTGGCTTGAGCTTGTTTAGGAAGTAATGATATAGATAGAGATAATGCAGAGGTTGCTCGGGCTTGAGAGAAACACTATAATCTTCTCATATTTTTTTATTAATGCAATATACATATAGCAGGGGTTTTTAACTGTGGATTTCCCTAGAAAATCATTGTGTTATGTGTGATTGAATTCTTTCTCTTATATCCCATCGTGATTTCATCAATCAATTATTATTTCCACTTATGAGTAGAGTAGATTCAAGTCAATTGTTTTAGCATATTACAATCTGTAGTTTGAATCTACAAGGAATTTCTACATCTTTTGGTTAAATTTTTATGTCCACTAGATGTCATTTTAATGCTAACTTCAAAAATCCATTTTCCCTTAACCATGAGGAGTCAGGAGGTGTGGCGTAAGTGTGCCACTTATTGTTAGAAATGTCTCATCAAGGGCTACATCATGATGTAGCTTTCCTTTGCATTTTCATTTGACCGTTTATTCTTGATTTTCTTGAAGGGCTTCTTCTGGTTGTCATCCTTTCCTTTGAGGGATTAAACCTTTTTTCACCACCCATTGTTGGACTCTTAAGGCTCTTAGGGTTTCTATTGAATTCTTATCACATGCTTTGATATACCTTCTAGGGATTTGACACCATTCTAATCTCTTTGCCATCATTCTTAGAGCTAGGGGTTTATTCCTAGAGAAGGCATCAATCCTAGGGCTAGGGATTTGACATCAATTACAGCTTCACTCAACAAGACCTAGTAACACTAACAATGAAACCACTCCCTCCACTCTAGCTTATAGGCTCAATGCTCTAGAAAGAGTTCTATTGTTATTTATGTCCACTCAACTCCTCTAGAAATCAACGTAGAGTATTAGAAAGCTAAGCAAGAGGCCATGATTAAACCATGATTTATGATGGGTATAGATGTGGAAGCAAAAGGTGGGGGTTGAGTCCCTTATATGGGGAATACCAAGACCCGACAAACCAAATACATGAAAATCATTGACATCTATTGGAAATTGAAATTCATCATGAGTATTTTTCTACTATAGCATTTTAAAACTTAATAGGAAAACTTATTGTGCATTGGATGAATGAAAATGTAGATGAAGAAGCTCACTTACAACTTAGTCTCCATCATGTTAAAGAAACTGGTAGATCTAATTCTTACCCTAACATTATACAAGTTGATTCACTATGTAAGTGTATGTGTGTGTGTAATGCTAGCAACATGGATGCAAAATTAGATATAGATAACAATATGTTTAATAATATAATGCGAGATACAAAAAAATTATGCAAAACACCTAAATAAATGAAGAAAACTCAAGTGCATCATGTAGAACTTTCCATTTGATTTTTACATAAGGCAAATGGAAATGCTATTAGTAATAGAGGATTCCTCAACCACTTTATTGTAGAGAATGAGTGGATGAAGTGTTTCAATGAAGCTTTAAAGTTTTGTTTGCATGTTCTCAACGTGTCAGTGAAATACAAACTCCAAGTTGCTTTCGCTCTGTAGAAGAGACATGGCTACTTCTACAACCAAGGCTCATCTCAAATCACTTTTAACCTTTTTTTTGGACTAACTTGGTACACAACATGCTCATGATGCTAGTGCTAAAGAGAAATATCTACATGACTTAGGCTAAAACCTAACATAGTGTACATAAAAATAAATTTTCCTTGGTTAGTTCTATGACCAAGGCTCATCTCACACCACTTTTAACTTACTAACTTGGTACACAAAATGTTCATGATGCTAGTGCTAAAGAGAAGTTTCTACATAACTACTAAAAGCCTTCGTAATGTACATAAAAATAAATTTTCACAAGGCTTTTCTCACTTGGAACAACACAAGGAAATAAGAGCTTGGAAGGCAACAGAATTGGCTAAGTATTGGCTTGAGCGTGTCATGGAAGCAGTGAGATAGATAGAGATAGTGCAGAGGTTGCTCAGGATTGAGAAAAACATTATAATCTTCTCATATTTTCTGATTAATCCAATATACAGATAGCAAGGGTTTTTAGTTGTGGCTTTCCCTAGAAAATGATTGTGTTATGTGTGATTGAATTCTTTCTCTTATATGCTTTGTGATTTCATCGATCAATTATTATTTCCGCTGATGAGTAGAGTAGATTCAAGGCAAATTTTTTAGTATATTACAATCTGCAGTCTGAATCTACAATGAATTTCTACATAGTTTGGTTAAATTGTTATGTCAACTAGATGTCATTTTAATTCTAAATTCAAAAATTCATTTTTCCTTAACCATAGGGAGTTAGGAGGTGTGCACGAGGCGTGCCACCTAACGTTAGAAATGTCTCATCGAGGACTTCATGATGATGTAGCTTCCCTTTGAATTTGCCTTAAATTTGACTATTTATTCTGGATTTTGTTGAAGGGCTTCTTCTGGTTGCCATCCTTTCCTTTGAGGGTTTAAACCTTTTTGCCACACCCGTTGTTGGATTCTTAAGGCTCTTAAGACCTCTACTGAATTCTTATTACATGCTTTGACATTCCTTCTAGGAATGTGATGTCATTTTAAGCTCTTTTCCATCATTCTTAGAGCTAGGGGTTTATTCCTAGAGATAGGGCATCAATCCTAGGGCCAGGGATTTGAAATCAATTACAACTTTACTCAACAAGATCTAGTAACACTAATGAAACCACTCCCTCCACTCTAGCTTATAGGCTCAATGATTTATAAAGAGTTCTATTGCTATATTGATTTATAATGATTTATTATTAAATAAATTAATAGTAAAATGTTTAAATAAAATAATTTATTTTTTTATTAATAAATTATATAAATAATAATAATAATAATAATAAAGAATAAATCATCAATCAATCAATCGGATTTATTTAAATAGTTATCTCATACAATTTTCATTTTTTCCCAAGAGTTTATTTGGAAATTCAATCTCAAATATATTGAAATGTAATATTTATGTATAATCATAAATTTAGATCAATACAATAATATAAAAAAAATAAAACGATACAATAGCATTAAAAGAAAAATAAACAGAACTTAAAATAATATGAAAAAAGAAAAATAAATATATTTTAAAAAATGAATTCTCATAATAAAAATAACACATTTTTCTTTAATTACTTAATAAAAAATAGCTACAATATCTTTAAAATATCAGTAAGTAAAATACATTATCAATAGAGCCCATCAAAAATAATATCACTGTTATCATTGTAATGCATACATACAAAACTGTCATTATAACTCAAAAGTCAAAACTATCATCATTGTA
>APFE030657203.1:8378-37138 GCA_000404065.3 Pinus taeda
TGATCTTTATCGAAGGTGGGCCATAATGTTTCCCACATCATCGACACGAGACGGGAAGAGACAATATGTTTTGTGTGAAATATCAGAGGGAGGTTATACTTGTAGAGGCCAACTTCTCTTGAACATATCGGCGGCACAATGACAGATTTGGCAGTATTTGGAGTTCAAATGATTAGAGGTTGTAATGAAAGGAAAATGAGCAGATGAATGGCAAAATAGGATAACCCAAACCCATGGAGGCAAAAGTGAAGCGAGATGAGATGTCCCCACCCAGACACGAATGCAAACAGTGCCATGTTCAAGAGCGACATACTGCTGATGACGACGATTACGGTTCCTTTATTTCCCCCACCATTTCTGGCGAGTACCCCGATTATTTTTGGATGACAAGCTTGACGGGGGTAGCATATGCTTGAAAAGCATCATTTCGACGGAGCTCGATGTCATTAAGTTTTAATGAGTCTGACAAAGGAAGAACTCGGCGCCTTTTCATGTTTAGAGAGTTTGAAAAGACATCTGAAAAGAAAACTCCAGGGGGGTGCTTTTTCATAAAGTTGTGTCTCTCGAGCCCGAAAAAGTATAAAACGATGCTCGAAAGAACCGCCCGATCATTACGACCGAGGAGTAGTTTTTGTAAGTAGTGACTTTGACCCAAAAAAGTAAAAAAACGGTCAGAAGCACATCGTTTTAGAAGCAATAACGAGTGCAAAACGAAAAGCACCCGGCAATCTTTGTTGGTTTAAACGGTCGAAAAAGAGCTTTAAAAGTGACCGCCTCTCGTTCCTTTTGACGAGCTGAGAGGAGACTCGACAATCTTTTCTTGTTTTATGTCGGAAAAGAGCTTAACGGCGACATTTTTTGGGACCAAGTGTATATAAATCCACCGTGACTTCGCCGATTCTGAGGACCTGCACAAGGGAAACACCCACGTAAACCCGTTCGATATGTCGAAAAACATAATAAAACATGCATTAACTCATAATTAATGACATCAGGAGTGAATTCATGGCAAAAACTATGGCAAAAACCCATATTCATAGGAACTATAGTCAAATTAGGAATTTTTACCATAAATAGGGATTTGTAAAAATCATTTTTACCATTTTACCATTTGAGCTTTGGAGAACATTAAAGAACTACAAAGTTGACGGAGCGAATTCCTCATCATCCGGACATCGATCTTCCGACAGCTGATTCCAGGTAGGTCCCTCTTGCCTTGCGCTTCATTTTGATTCCATTTTCATGCAATTTCACCATGGGATTTGGCCATTTGGCCAAATTTGTTGAGCGTTGGTGCGC
This sequence comes from Pinus taeda, assembly GCA_000404065.3. NCBI lineage: Eukaryota > Viridiplantae > Streptophyta > Pinopsida > Pinales > Pinaceae > Pinus > Pinus taeda. Next base: position 9,678 of record APFE030657203.1, read on the forward strand.
TCTCGGTCAGCGCGGATTTGCCCATCGGGTCCGTGCTGACCGATTTTTCCAACACACACCACTTTCCGGGTCAGCGCGGAAAACCCGTGTCCTTCCGCGCTGACCCAGAGAAAAATACACAGGCCGCCATTTCCAGTGCGACTGTTTTAGAAACAGTCGCGCTGGTGCCGTGAAGATTGATTTTTTAAAATTAAATGGACAATTTCCAAATGCAGGCAACCTAATGACTTTTGGGTGATCTTGCAGGACATAATGGCCTTTACATGGCAGGAGAGAGACCATGATAACACAGATATAGCTGCTTTTGCTATTGCCGGATGCCGCAATGCAATGCGGGCATGCAGATTACTTAAATTCTTCCTTACTCCGTGCATGAGGGCTCAGCCAGACTTGCTAGAGCTCCTGATCAGAGCATGGAACCCAGTGGATGGGAAATTTACCATTCGAGGTCGGGAAATAGAGTTCGACTCTTCAGATATTTGCTTCTTGAATGGATTATCTCACCGAGGTGTGATGCCCATTCTGGAGGGGCAGCAACCTAGCGATGAGACGCTTGATCAGTTGATGGCCCGTGTATACCCACAGGCAGTCAAAACACGGAGCGGGAAAGTAAGCATCCCGTCAGTGGGTGTTGGACCACACACCGACATAGTGCTCTGCACTATACTCTTTTTACTGACGCGGGCAGCAGGCAGCCTGGCGAAGCACGAGGCCTCAAAGGCCAACCTTTTACTGGCTCTCGAGTGCTTACAACCCACGATCTTCAACTGGGCGGCAGCTGTGACCAACAGCATGAAGAGGCAATTGAGTAGCTGTCAACGTGGAGAGCCGAAGCAGTTCGGCTACGCATCGCTCCTTCTTCCACTCATGTTTGAGCGGGTGCCGGCCCTTCAGCTGCAGACCATGGTGGCAGACCCGCTGAACAACGCACGAGAGACGAGGGCCACCAAGTGGTCCCGGGTCATGCCACGTGGAGGTGGCAGTCGCTTAGTGTCGTGGGGCGTCTTTTTCCAAGAGTGGCTAGAGTGCCAGGTTATCTTCATCGAGGACTGGCCATACGCTGGTATCGACTTCCGTGGTGATCCTGACATGCCGTTGCCTGCGGGAGAGCAGTGGGATGATGGAGGTAAACACTTGATCTTTTTGATTTTCATTTTTGTGATGTTTTTGCATTTTTTCATGTACATGTCCTAATAAATGCTTATGCTGTGCAGATGTGGGACCCGTGAGACCCCTTGCCCTGGCTCCAGAGTCACAGAGGGAGGAGTAAGGCACTGTCGTCTTGGCCTTGGCTCCTGCAGGAGGCGACCAGACAGAGACCGTGGTGCACAATCTCGATGGCTTACTCACAGGAGTCCCAGACTATCAGGGGATCGAGGAGGTCCCCCTAGCTGCTCAGATCCATACAGTGGGTGTAGAAACCAAGATGCACCGCCTTTTGTGGCAGGTGGCCCGAGCGGTGGCATGCTATAGAGAGCATAATCCACCACAATAGATGCCTAGGTTTTATTTTCCATTGCTGTTTTGAGAGATATACGTCTCAAATGTAGTGAGGACGTCGGATTTATGAGAAATGTACACTTATTTTTGAGTGCCTTAGTGTGCCACACGATATATATATATATATCTATATATATATATATATATATTATATATATATAATATATATATATATATATATATATATATATATATATATATATATATATATAATATATATATATATATACATGGTGTTTTTATTGTTTTATCTTATGCTTCTTATGTTTGATTATTTACATAGTTCGCAAATGTCTGTCTAATACATAGTTAGCCAATGCATCAGTTACAACATTAAGTCTTCTTGGAATGTGATGATAAGTAATATAATCAAAATCTCTTTCCAATAACTTAACACGTAAATACAACCTTAATATGCGATGATCTCTGACGGAATATTGTCCATTGAGTTGGTGGACTACAAGCTGTGAATCTAAATTTACAACCATTGAGTGGATTCCGAGGTTAATTGCCTCGGCTAATAATTCAATTACAGCACTATATTCAGCTACATTGTTTGTCATGCAACCTAAACACACACCTTGAATATCTACTAACTCACCATAAGGATCGTAGATCACCCATGCCGCAGATGACAAATTGCGAGTACTGCGTGAAGCACCATCAGCGAAACCAACGTAAGGCGATCCAGACATCTGTTCAGAAGCAAAAGACACAATAAGCAGCGATCACGCCGACACACTAAGACAAAAATCAAATAAACATGCACACACACTAAACACACTGTAAAAAAGCATATGCATGTAAAAAATAAATGAAAGAGTGCCTGGACTCAGGCGTAATATTTCTTAAGATATAGCCCATTACGGGGCCTGTCCAGGGGATTGCGTTTATAATCGATCAGCTCGTAGGCACCTTTTTGTAGAACTCTTTTTACAATGTAGGGCCCATGCCACATTGGCTTGAGTTTTCCTGCTCCTAGCTTATCACTAGCCTGATCGTAGAGCAGCACCAAGTCACCTTCGACGAAAGAGCGGGGATTAACCGAGTTATCGAAGTGAGTTTTCACTCGCTTCTTTTGAGCTTCAATAGCAAGGGAGGCTACACGACGTGTCTCATCTAGTCATTCCAAGTAGAGAAGCCGCTCTTCTGCAGGGGTAGTCTCAGGAAGTAACTCGATGGCTAATTTGAGTGAAGGAATCTCACACTCAATGGGAAGGGTTGCCTCCAGCCCATATACTAGCTGAAAAGGGGTGAAGCCAGTGGCATCCTTCACGGAGGTCCGGTAGGCCCACAATGCGGAGAACAACATCAAATGCCAATTAGACTTGTGCATGCTAACAATTCTCTAAAGCATCGTGACCAAAACTTTGTTCACGGCTTCAACCTGACCGTTCGCATGGGGATAGTATGGAGAGGAACTATCATGCCTAAGTCCAAGTTGGGTTGTCAACTCGACCATCATATGATTACGGAAATGTTTTCCATGATCAGTGACAATGGCTTGTGGAACTCCAAACCGAGAGATAACATGGTTAAAAAGAAACTGCGTCGCCGTATGACCATCTTCCGACAATGTGGGCATTGCCTCAGCCCATTTTGTAAAGTAATCGATAGCAACAATGATGTAACCATTCCCCCCGGACGAGCGAGGGTTACATGTCACATAATCGATGCCCCACTTAGCAAAGGGGCCAACGGTCACTACGGGGTGTAGAGGGGCAGCAGGAGCACGCATCTTCCGCTGGTATATCTGGCATTCGTGACATGAACGGACGACAAGAATGCAGTCCTTGAAGATGGAAGGCCAGAGGTAGCTAGCACGAAGGATCTTTTGTGCGGTAGCATATCCAGACATGTGACCACCACAAGCACCAGAGTGGCAGTCATTTAGAACTCTTTCAGCTTCTTCAAAGGTCAGACACCGACGAAGAACCGAATCAACCCCAAGGCGGTATATGGTGTCCCCAACTATGCGATATGGCTGAGCTTGGTGACGAATCCGCCGACGAGCATCTTTCAAAGTCTCGGGGCGGAAGGAGGACGTCTGTAAATAGACAATTATGTCCCCATACCATGGATTGAGGGTGCTGATTAGAAAAAAAGTTTCATCTAGAATCGATTCCTCTATCTGCGAGGAAGTAGTGGCAGATGGCAAGGAGCATAGCAGTTCAGCAAAAACAAGTGATTTCTTTGACTTGGCTGTAGTAAATTCCAAGTCGAACTCTTGGAGGATCATGATCCACTTTGAGTACTTTCCCCCTAGAAATTGTCGTGAAAGAATGTAGGTCATGGGGTTACAATCTGAAATCACCGTAGTAGTACGCAACAGAATGTAGTGGCGGAATCGTTGGATGGTGCAAACCGCGGCGAGAGCCAACTTCTCGACATATGCGTATCGAGTCTCCATGTCTAATAAGTTGTGACTAAGATAATAAATGACATGCTCGATGCCATCATCGTCGTCCTAAACCAAAACCATGCCGATAGTGGTATCGGTAGCAGCCAAATAGAGCGTATAGTCATGATGGTAATTCGGAGGCCGCAACAAAGGGGCGGAAACCAGGAGAGTTTTGAGATGAGAAAACAACTCCTTGGCTATGGCATCCCATCGGAATGGGGTGTCACGCTTCAGTAATCGGGTGAAACCCTTTGCCACTTCGGCATAGTTTGGTATAAACCGTCTTAAAAAATTAGCTTTTCCCTGCAAACTCTGTAATTGCCACCAAGTTGCAGGGGGAGGAATATTCACGATTGCCTCGACTTTAAGGGGATCCAGACGGATGCCCTCTCGGGAGACGATAAACCCGAGCAGTTGGACTGATGCCACGCAGAAGACACATTTGTGCGGATTTAAGCAAATATTATAGTGTCTACAACGAAGAAAGATTTCACGAAGGTGTGATGGATGGTTCGCGCGCTTAGCTGAATGAGCAGAAAGATCATCTAGATAAGGCTGTACGATTTGTCTGATATCATGGAAAGCATACGACATCGCACGCTGAAAAGTAGCACCGACATTTTTGAGGCCGAAGGGGAGCTTTTTATAAGCAAAGGTGCCCCAGGGACAGATGAAGGTCGTCTTATGTTGATCTACCAGAGCAATGTTGATCTAGTTGTAACCAGAAAAGCTGTCCATGAACAAATATATCTCGCTACCCGCACACTCGTCAATGAGTTGATCAATAAATGGAGTGGGGTAGTTGTCCTTTGGGCACGCTCTGTTGATGTCACCGTAGTCAACGCAGACACAAATGGTGCCCTGTTTTTTGTCGACAGGGACGATATTTGAGACCCATTCTGTTAGTGGGATAGGATAGATAAATCCTGCCTTAAAAAGCTTTTCAACCTCTGCTTTGATGGCTGCCGCCTTGCGGGGGTGCACGGGACGCAAACGCTGGCGAACAGGTTTGGCCCCGGGATACATTGGTATCTCGTGCACAACTATAGATGGATCAATACCTGGCATTTCTTCATATGACCATGCAAAGACATCGCGAAATTCGTGAAAAAGAGCGATATAAACTTGAATCTCCTCCAGAGTGCAGGTCACTCCTATGTAAATATTCTCGACAATCCCTGCCTTGACAGAGATGTCGATTGGTTGAGTCTGCGTGATGTTCCCTAAATTTCTTTCGGACGATGTGTGATAAATCTGAATGGGCGTCTGAAGGGGTTGAGAAGGGAGACATGAAGCAAACTGCGCAAGACACAGTAGAGTTTCCTGGGAGGTAGGGAGAAAGGAACAACGGTGGTGAAGAGGGAACCACGGTCGTTCATCCAGAGACATGGTCTCTATAATAGCGTCATCGGAAGGAAATGTTTCCTTCAATGGATCCGAGGAGGTGTATTCTCCTAACCAAGGGGGAAATCATCTGAGTCGAGCGCCCCACTTGAGACAGGGGGTTCATCATGAGAAGCCGATGCAGTGACAATTTCAATGTAGTTCAGCTCGGCTGGGCTCAACGGCATCTCCTCGCCCCAAGGTTCTATCTGGTCGATGGAAGGAATAATCCAAGGATCAAAACGAACCGAGATCATAGAAATCGAGGCGAAGTTGGGAGGTGGGAGGGAAAAAACACCCATAAGGGCGGGTTCTTTGAAGAGCCCGGCTCCCACATTTTCATACGGAACTAAGTTATGCTCAACGAAGGGTATGTTTCCCTCAGAAGAGGAAGCGAAAAATGAGAGTTGATCAACCGTGACAATTTTCCCTTGATGGGGAAAACGAATGACACGGAAGAGAGATGAAGCCAAAGCACACATAGCGTACGTCCAGCTCCGGCCCAGAAGAAGGTTATGGGTAAGACTTGCGTCTACAACCTCAACTTCAACTTCTACGGTCTTCCCTTCTAAGGTAATTGGTAGCCATTGAAGGATACCATACGGTCGAGACTCTCTCCAGTCAAATGCTTCCAAGGTCGTCGGAGACTGACTCAACGTCGGAGACCCGATGGCTTTCCAACATGCAATGGACATGATGCAGGTTGAGGCGCCCTCATCAATGACTGTATGATGGATCATTTTAGAATTGATGACGACTTGAATGAGGAAAGCTATCTGATGAGGCAGTCGCGGAACATGACTCTTGAGATTGAAAGTGATTAAATCCAAGTCCGCTGGGTCTATGCCACCGATGGCTGATAGTAGGGACTTCCTCTGGGGGGGGCAGCTCTGAAGGACCTCCAATGCGGACATGGCAGACGGAGCCTGCGCTAAGTCCTCCACGATGCTATAGTGCTGGGCAGCACGAGCATTCGGGTTATAGGAAGACCTCCTGAGTACCCCTTTGGTAGGGGGTCGGATTATCGTCTCAGCACTCGGTCTCTCAATATGGAGAGGACTAGAGTTGGACGAAGGAGTGCTTGAGGGAACCTCTGGCTCCTTCCTGGCGGATGACGGATAATCCTTAGCTCGAGTTGATACATGAATAGGAACAGTTCCAGCCATGAAGACCTGGGAACCGAAAGGAGAGGAAGAAGAAGGATCAGCTACCATATGGGTTTGCTGAGAGGGAAAGGGTTCTTTCAAAACAGCATGGATCCCTTGAGCACCTTTCAACAACCGACTAACTTCGGCTCGCCTAGGGCAGTCCTTAGTATAGTGGTCTTCCTCACAAATGAGGCAAGGATACTTAGGCTTTCGCTTAGCTCCTTCCTCAGCAGGACGTTTAGATGATTCCTGCTTGGGTTGATCGGACTTATTTTTTCCTTTCCCCTTTTCCTTTTTCTTGCCTTTCGAGGCCTTGCCTGTCATGGAGGACTGAACGACATTGACCTCGGAAGTGTTACCGGAAATTATAATGCCCTGGGAAGAGTTTTCGTTAGGTGAACTTGACTTCTGCTTCCCAGAATTGGATGAATTTTTAGTGGCTTGGCCTACAGAGCCAATGACTCCATCAACAGATGGCTTGGGCAGAGCCTTGGATGTGCCGGGCCTAGGGGCGTCTGGAAAATAATCATACAAAGTACCAGACTGAGAATAGACTAAGTCTAGGTACTGAGCGCGCGCGATCGCTTGCTCTTCAGTTACGCATTCCCCCATAGCAATGTCTCGCGCAATCTTGGGGACAAAGGAGGTAGTAAACCAATCGGTGAGGAGGAAATCAGGTATCCAGAACTTGATTAACCTGCGACGCCTTATCCATTCATGAATGTGATCGGAGATATGTGTAGCAGTATCCTGCTTAAGAGATGTAAGGAGATGAGTCCCCGTCTCATACCGAATGGGTAACTGAAAGTGATTTAAAAATGCCATAGCCAGTGAATTGAAATCATGGAATGATGCACGTGACAATTCGATATACCATTTAGCTGCCGAACCAGTGAGGGTCCTCTGAAAGAGGCGAAGTCGGATCGAGTCATCAAGCCATGAATTCGACGAACACCATAAGTGATACGTCATTACATGAGCCTGAGGGTCCTCTCCGGCCTTCCCATCGAATTTGGGACAATCACTAGGAATTTTAGTTGGAACTGGTGGCCACTGTGGGTCGTGTAGAATGGGATCATTCGTCAACTTCGACACATCGGGTAGTTCTAATGTGGCTAAAAATGGTAACTGTGGATTAAACGACATTTGCGGCGGATACGAGGTAGAACCAGAATTCCACCCAGCCCCAGGTTGCCCCCATTGTCCTTGCCCCGATGGACTGGGTCCATAAGGGCCCTGTCCAGAAGGATTTTGTCCATAGGGGTTATTCCTGGAACCAGGTTGCTGATTCTGCCCCCCAGCACCCCGTTGGTTACCATATTGGCCAACAGGTTGTTGATAATTCGATTGAGGATTACCCTGCGACTGTTGGTAATTCTGATAAGGGATATATGGATTTTGTCCTTGTGGTTGCTGGTATCCATACTGAGCCTGCGAACCAGGCGCATTTGATGGGATTGATACCCACCTAAATGCTGGGGTTGGGATTGGTACCCACCCGAATAGGGAGGCTGGGCCTGATACCCGCCAGATTACGGAGGCTAGGATTGATACCCGCCTGAGTACGGAGGTTGGGATTGATACCCGCCCGAGTAAGGAGGTTGGGATTGGTACCCACCTGAATACGGAGGCTAGGATTGATACCCACCTTGATATGGATGCTGGGATTGAAACCCACCTGAAAGAGGAGGTCGGGATTGGTACCCGCCTGCATGCTGAGCCGTCTGGCTAGAGGGTTGTCCTGGTCGGATTGGGGGCGGCCCTGCTTGCCTAGAAGGTCGAGCTTGCTGGGCGAGGGGCCGCCCTTGTGCAGCTGAGGTTTGTCCCTGGTGACCAGAGGGTTGCTGAGTGGTAGGTTGGCCTTGCTGCATGTAAGGCTGGCCCCCTTGCCAAGAAGGGCTACCTTGCTGGTTTACGGGTCGACCTTGTTGCTCGTGGGGTTGTCCCTGGTCCCCGTAAGGTTGCCCCGAAGGGTAGCCTTGTTGGGTACCTGGTTGACCTTGTTGGGCGTTGGGTTGTCCCGGGTTTCCTGAAGGTTTCCCAAGATATGTAAGTGCCAGACCACTAGAGACAAAAGGTTGTCCCTGAATGGGTTGTCCTTATGGGCCTCCTTGCTGACCTGGGTAATTTTGACCAGCATACTGCTGCCCATAATTAGGCTGCACGTAAGGCTGTTGACCCTGGTAAGGTGGTCCTTGTTGTCCTTGTCCTGGATAGTACTGGTTGCCACCATACCCGGTGGTGCCCCAGTCCACGTTCAATGGAACGAAAATCTCATCATAAGGAATTTGAGGCAAGGAGGTGTACAAATAACGATTCTCGGCGTCACAGTACGGGCCTTGACCATCCAGGTTTTGGACATTGCGCAAGTATTCAAAATATGCCTCCTCTTTTGTCATATACTCGGAAGCACGAGGAGCACCACTTGAGGGGTGCACAACTCTAGAGGAAGGGGATGGTTCACCACTCTGCGTTGGTCCTCCAGATGGGCCTGCGGCAGAAGTGACAGCAGACGAAGCTGTGACCGCACTAACAACTGGAGTTGATGCCACGACACAAATGGTCGGGTTGGTAGGGACTGCTGTGACAGCAGAATGAGAGACTTGAGAGACAAATGGTCCTGTGGTAGGGATGATGTTTCGACCCCAAACGGAAGAGGAAGCTGCCGAGTTCATAGCATCCCGCAATGACCTGTAACGCCCCGGCACCGTGACACCTGAAGACGTAATGGTGTAGGGCGTAGAGATAATGGGGGATGTTGCCGGAATGGGAGTGTCTATACTCGACATAACGGACGGGCCACTAGACACTGGAGAAGCGTCGCCCATACCAGATGAAGCCATCGGAGATGGGGAACTGACAGGAGTGGCAGGATAATCCTCATCAGACGGCTCCCAAATAGGGTTGTAAAAGAACTCGTAGAAATCGTCTTCTGGAGCTCGAGAATTCAACGGCTGGATGCTCGGAACAATGGGAAGAATGTCACAAACCGGAGTTTCAGGGGCAACCGAAGATGGGGATCCTTCTTCACTTGGGATCGACGACGGAGTTGATGGATCCGCCAGGATGACAAAACAAAGACCCTAAACAAGCTAACGATAGAACCTACTCAAAACTAAACACACACAAGATCTAACTGGGTAATGTTATCATGGCCAAATGAATTTTAAGACATAGGAACTGAACTTGACCTTTTCATGTTTCGAGAGTCGAGAAAAGGAAGAAAATATGACTCTATCTACTTCGAATGTTTAATGAGCACGAAGTGACAAGACGCTCACTTACACCTTTTCTTTTAGAGAGTCTGAAAAGGATCAAAAGTGACTGCTCTAGAGATTCTAAGCAAAAAGGTTTACCAAGCAACCCATAAAACTGCTATATTCACCTTGGCAATTGTATGAGAACCAAGGACTTTACGTACTGCAATCAATCTTTCTAAATGCTGTGTTCGGTGTGTTACGGTTCACAAGGTGGCAGACTCGGCTTCCTATGGATAAAGGATGCAAGCCTAATGGAGTCTCCCCATATATACGCGACGGTACATGGGAGCCCAATCCGTACTAGCACTTATTGTTTCACCGTGGAGGAATCACCCAACCACTCAACGGTAAGCTACTAGGTTTAAAGACACCGGAACACGTCTCTAGCCTAGACCTCTAGATATTTATGTTAAGTTCCAATGCGTTTTTAGATAAATTTGGTTGTTTTACGGTCGATCTTTGAATTAAGTTTTAGTTTCAATTCCTACCGTATGATCTCTCAAAAACACTTAAATGCAACTATATGCAAAAGAACATCATTTTGTTCGATGAATTCTAACTATGAGAGGGTTAAGAATCTTTCAATCAAACAAAACGAATTCAAGCAATCACACAACCTAATGCAACTAACAGTAAGGAAATGAAACTTTTCTTTTGAAAGCACAAAACAACGAAATGTTCTTTTCCTTTCAACTATTAAATGCAAAAGACACTAGTTTTCTTTTCTTTTCAATGACATAAAAGTGCTTTTAAAATGAATTAGAGAGATAGCAACACTAAGTGAAAAACTAAAATCACTCAATGCCAACACAAGACAATTCCCAAGGCACCAAAAACCAGTTTCCCAAATCAAAGGAAAACAAGGGCTTATGAGCTACGTGATATAAGCTCAACAAGACACCAAGGAATTCAAAGGAGGAAAGCAAATCACTTGGAACACAATCAAACACTTTCAACAATCACTGAACGAATGTTGAAACAAGATCGAAGTTGGCTGGTCAACCAAGAACACAAGGTCCCGAACGGGAGGCTTGACACACACGGCCACTAGATGCCCTAGGGTTTGAGTGTGAAACCAATGGAGAAAAGCGAACACCCGAAGGATAAGAGTTCAAAACCAGGTAAATGACGATTCGACACACTTCAGCAATCGCAAAATTCAAGGCAAAATGCAAACCAAGCAACGAAAGCAAAAAGGAAGGCTTTGCAAAACTGAAAACAAGAAACAAACGAACCCTCGCGGAACAAGGCTTCGCAAGCAAGCGTGTCACAGCTCAGACAAAATAAAACAAGTCAAAAGCCAAGTGGAAAAAGCAGGGGACAGCCAAACCAAGCGGTTTAGGAAGCCAATTGGGACAAAAAAGAATTTTGCAGGATCAGCGCGGGTGACCCCTCAGCAACAAAGAGATGACAAAGCAACGCCTGTAGCAACTTTGCGCTGTCAGCACGGAAGGACACGGATAAAGGGCGTTGGCCCGAAAACAGGGTCAGCGTGACTGTTAAATGTAAAAACGCGACGACGGGGAAAGCAAAGAAGTAACTGTGCAATGTCAGCGCAGCTGTTCTGAAATAAAACACGCTGAGGCTAAAAAACAAACAAAATTGAACAAAAAATCCCCAAACCAAGGCAACAGGCTTTCAAGACAATTGAAGCAGTTCCTAGGATGAACCAGGAAACCAATCAACAGCAAACCAATCCCCAATCTTTGACAAGGAAAGCAATAATCGAATCAAAAAACAAGGATGAACTACAAAGAGACAAGCAAGCTCCCCAACGGAGTCGCCAAATTGTTGGAGAGGTAAATCCCCTCTACATCCCTACTAGCCCAAAAGGGGTCTAGCAACAATCAGTCAGTGCTACTCTGCAAGTTCCTAGTTGTGATTAACAAGTGGGTAAAAAACACCTACTTGGATTCCAACGCTATGTTTGATGAAGAGATGGTCCTCTCGCTCCTTCACCCCAGCCGATCACAGTGCTCCACTATCTTCGCAAGCGGACACCTCCACAAGCAAAGAGAGAATAAACACAAGCGTAAAATCTACTAAAACCAACTATACATCAGTCAGGAAAGATTTAATTCACATTAATCATTCATAAGACAAATGGGAATGGAACCATAACAGTAGTCATCTATCTTTATTAATCAGAAAATAGAGTAAGGTACAACCAAAGTCCTGACGCTGAATCCTTCTCTAGAGGGTCCAGTCAGTATGTCTCCCAAGCATTCACCTTTGAAGTAGATCTCCCAAGTCAAAGAGGTCTCTCTCTCACATACAAGGCAACAACTCATAACCTTCCTCAAGCTCTATAGCAATCCTCACACAACACACCAAATGCCTACAAAGAGCAGCACTAATGCACTAAGAATTCCTCTAAAAAAGTCTATATGTTCCAAAACTAGCTGCTCATGGCAATGGTGGAGGCTTATAAAGGAGATGGAGTGTCCATGAATAGTGAAAGGATGAGCTTTCCCCCAGGAAAAGTGGGTGACCAAGCGAACAGACATGCCTCAAAAAGGTTGCCGATCTTTACAAAGCTAACAGCCAAGTCTGGAGTCATCTGGAAGGCTGGTTGTTAGAACAAACTCGCCTAAACAGGATCAGCGCGGGTGCAAAACTGGGCTGGCGCGCTGGCATTGCAACTCAATTACAGGAGAGGTCCGGTCAGCGCGAACTAATGCAAGCGGAGGGCGCGTTGTTTGTGAAATTCGACCAGCACGGAAAACAAGTGTGCTTCCACGCTGGCAGCTCACCGGTTAGACTATCATCCGCCAGTCAGCGCGGTTATTTTAGGAACAGTCACGATGATCCAATAAACTTAGGCAAAGAGGGTTTTTAGCCATTTCGGAGAGCATGAGCTTAGTGAATGTGATTTTATGACACAGTAGGGAGACTAACAAGGTGACAGTGACATTTTGCTGTGTAACACCATGCATGAATCTTGAAATAAGCTGGGTAAAGTACAAGAGGCCTTGTGCAGCTATCACTACTTTGTTATATGTCATCCTTGCTCTATATGAAAAAATTGTTACTTTTAGTCCATGATACATCGATAGAAAATAGATATTGTTTGAAATGAACCTTGGTGAAAACACAACACTTACGTGCCAACGAGTGTCACCTACTCTAGTTGGTTGGTTTTGAGTTAACCCTTGTCAACTCAATCAAGTAGAGCAAGGTGAGGGGGAAAACCTTAACAATCACCTCTGAGGTATAAAAAACTAGTTATCTATAGGAACAACCTCTTCTGCTCTCAATAATTCATGATCCCTCTTCAGCCTTTGAAATGAATAAGTGTTATGCACAGTTACAAAGATGAAAAATGAAAAAAAAATGAAAAGTGAAAAAAGTTTGAAAAAATGAAAGTAAATAAGGCGAAAGAAGAGAAAGGCTTCATGCACAGAGAGGTGATGCAAGTAAATCCACCAGGGTACTGACGAGGCTTGCTAGCAACGGAGCCATGCTTGTGTTCCTATGTGACTTCACCGACGTACTATTTAGGCATGCTGACAACAGAGCAACACCAAGGATGAAACTAAGACTCTGATGACTATACTACTTCTGCACCAATATACCCCTCAACCTCAATCAAAACAACTACGTTGACCTGGCTTGGAATGTGTGTCAATCGACCAAGAGACTAGCAGATGCTACATCTCACAATCAAGCAAGTATAGAAACCAAGATGAACTGAGAACTGAACAATACTTCTGTCTGGAAGTGTTAGACTTGATTTTCACAAACAAGGTCCATTCAGAGAGTTGGAGTTCTACGAATGTGTCACCAAGTGTGGTAGCGGATACAACCACCCTCGAAAATTTTTACTTAGCTTTGTTTTGGAGCCTTCCCACCAACCTTTCTTAGCAGGATGTCTTACTTCATCAAGTACACAAGCTTCAGTGTTTTTCTTGCAGAAAGGTAGCCTATATATTAGAGCTTGTTGCGTTCCCCTCACAGTTTGTTCGTCTAGACTTGGTTCAGCTACAGGCTGAGCATATCCCTCAAGAAATTGCGCAATTCAATCTGGCAGCCTGCTGGGCTCCAGAATTGTACAATTCTGCTAGTCAGGATTCATCTAGAAAATTACGCAATTCCTCCGAGTAGGGCTACTCAGCCCAGGGATTGCACAATGTTAGGTAGAAGTCAGCTGCTCTACCTAGAAATTGCATAAATCTCGTGGGCGTCTAGCCCAACTCCCTTCCAGAAGTGTGCATTTTCTCCCAGTAGTTGAGCAGCCTATTGCATGTGCAGTTGCATTGACTGGATCCCTCCGGGACTGAGAAAAACCAATTTTCATGCATGGATTGGTTCTCCTAAGGTAGCATTGAAAGGATTCCATTAATTCAGGGATACTTTTAGCAGCTGGAGGTTGTATACAAGGATCATCTCAGAAACCTCCCACTAATTGTCGCTCTTCCTAGATTTGTGGCATGCATGCCACATCTTCGATTTTATCAAAATTCATGAACCGAAAGCTTCATAACTCATTCCTAACATCAACTTTGTAGCTTTGACATCCCACATCGCATCTAGGAGCCATCGGCAAATTTAGCTCAGCTTTTTTGGGGAAGTCCGCTTTCAATGTCTTGAGTTGCATTTCTGGTGCTTTTTGTATTTCGCTTTGTATGAATGTTGTCTTCTTGATTTCGTTGAGCACTTGCTCTCATTTCAATACATAATATCTTGTACTAGCACTATTTTAGTTTTCATTGACATCTCACTGTTGTCACATGCATGAAAGTTTTTTTCACGAACGGTCGCTGATTCAGTGACTTGCATCACCCACATGCTTTTTGTTCCATTTTATCAATTTTTCATTCACCATTTGCATGCATGATCATTCACTTATGCTTACACTCAATATCGCCATGCATTCACTTTCACATTCACTTTTAGTTTCCAGTCACCGAGTCTAGGCAACCTTGGCTCAGACTCTGCCTCACCAACCAAGACACTGTTGCGCAATCCTGAGAGGGAAGGCTTTGTCTTCTTCTCAAGAAATGTGCATTTCTGCACAGTGACTATCCTCCAGTCTTCCATTGTGCAATTCTGAGGGAGTGTGACTTCTGGCCTAGAAAATTTCACAATGCAGTCATTGAGCCTACAACCATTGCCAGTTGAGATTGCGTATTGCGTAATTTGAGCAGTCAGTAGCTAGACTAGAGTGTGAATTACAGTTCTAGTAGTCAGTCAGCCTCCCAACAGCCGAGACTGTGCCTTGCGCAGACTTGGCAGTCAGTCTCCTGACCTCTCGGTGGAAATTACGCAACCTTCATGATCAGTCACATAAGTATGTTGCAAGTTAGTTCTCAAGTTCATTTTGGTTTTCCATTAACATATTGTTTTTCATGTGTGTTTCCATGTCTCTAGGTATCGCAGTTATTCATCTACCTCCTAGTAGTACAGGCATAATGGTTTCCAAGAGAGCAAACTTGAAGACACCATTCAAAGCACAATTGGGGATGTAGTCGATCAAGTGTCTATGGACTTGCCTACCTACAAAGACATCAAGTTGTTCATAGACAAGGAAATTAAGATATGATGGCAGCAGAATCATAGCGAGAAGCATCATGAACAACAACTTAAGGAAGCATACCCGATGCAATGATTGCAAGGGGGAAGGTTGCTGACAAAATAGAGGTGGAACAAAGTTGCAAGTTTAAGCAGATCCACTTGTGGTGAAAGTAACTTTGGAGACTCTGGCTATGAAGTGACAACACCACATGAAGATGATGTGAAGGTAGAGAACGGAACAAAGAAGTAGTTTCATGTGTTCCAGTAGCAATCAAGTAATACCAACCACTGCATACAAAAGAGAATAAGTTTTAGTAAGAACAAGTACAACAACGTGCGCAACATGAACTCACAGATGAAATTGCACCTGTAAATGTTAAAAATCCATCCCAGCAGCTGGCACGGAGCCAACATGGTGAGAATTTTCTTTTATCACATGTAAGGGAATTCATAAACATGCACGTCATCATGTGCATGCATGTGGTCCCACCCATTCAACACACTCACTAAGGCAAAGACAAGAAGAAAGTCCAACTGGAGCTAAACATGTAGTTGAAAATTGATGCGCATGACCACCAACACACACTTCAAGATCAAGACAAAAACCATGCGTAAGTGTGTTTTCGGTTTGGCTGCACCCAAGAAGACCATGCACATGGTAGTAGGCGATTTTAATGGAAGAGCCACACCAATGCACCCAAATGCAACGAAGGAAAGAGTTTGCTTCAACAAGATGTCACCATGGAGTGCATGCACACCATCATGGACAACCAAGCTTGGCATCAGCTCACCACCTTCACCATCACAAGCATGTCAAAGAGTATGTCTCACCACAACAGACTGAGCGTCAATGATGTCTTGCATGGCTTGCTCAAGCCATTTTGTCTCACATGGACACATGTGCATTGTAATGTAACATCTTGTCAAGTGGAAGTTCAAGTGTCAATAGTTGGATGTAACAACCATAGAGTAGATGAAGAGTCATGAGTGTAGATGAACTATGACAAAGGTGAATGTTAAGGGTCACCCCACTCTTTGTTATAAATAGAACCTTGTAACTCACTGTAAAGGCTTTTTGTCCGCCAAGCTTCTAACTTAGAGAGAGTCTAGATAGTATTGTAATGAGCCTTGGCTTCTCCACTGTGTAGAGCTAGTACATCTCTTTGGAGGAGCAGAAGGTTATGGCTGTAACGTTCCGCTATAGGAACTAGTGGCTGGACAACGATGTATTGTATGAATGGAACTTACACTTATTAATATAACAAGATCCAACATGTTTCATGCATATGTTGTATTATATCCTATGTTATCTGGTTTACTGTAAATGACATATGTATTGATTTTCTTATGCATGCATGTATAGCTATATGTGTATGTATGTATAAATCTTTCTTAAATGTGTTGTTGTTTTAACCATCACTTTGGATTGCTTTCTAACCTTCCTTCCATGTTGCGATTCATCTTCGATCGTGTGTTCCCTTCTTAACTACATGATATCACAGGTTTCCAAGGGGTGCATTCATCTCAACCCCCATGTGTTAGAACCTCTCATTCACCTTCCTTGGCTCACTCCAACTATCACACGATGATTACCAATAGAGTTGTCCTACTTGCCTCTGTGTGAAATCGTGATAAAGGCATTACCATACGAGCACTACTAGGAATCCTACACCAAACTGTCTGAGGTCTAATTGGGACTTCTTACTGGCGAGATCCCATTACATTTTGGCGGATCCGACACCATCAACACTCAGGGTATTCTTCTTCCTCAAGGTTCATAAGATGTCTAGTGATTTCATCATCATAATATTCTAAGTGATTGTTATTATTTATTAATGAAGGCAGGATGGGGGATTCATCTCCCCATTGGCCCCTTTCTAGGATTTTAGGGTTCTGATGGTGATGGTAGGCAAGTTGATCTCTAGGGGGGTGATTAGGATTTCGATTAGAAACATTTTGGGAATTTGGGAAAAATAAATTGTATAGGTGGATTTTGGGGAGTAGGTAGTAGTGTCATGTTCCTAATTTCTAATATTTAAATTTGATTAGTGAAAGACTTAATAGGCTTGACCATTTCCTCAATCTTGTGTTCTTCAGAAGACAAAGACCTAGGGAGCTTAGGGGGAGGTTCACTAACCTTTTTCTTCCCTTCAACCCTGCTCTCTATAACACCATGTTTCAGAGTGGCTAATATATTTCCTTCACCTAAATAAACCATAGCTTGTGTGTTAGATAGAGTTGAAGGCTCTCAATCTCTAAACACAAATTAAAGGTCATCATTGAGAGTAAAATAATAAGTGACAACAACCACACTATCAGATTGGAACACATTAAATAAAAAATGGTTATAGCATTTCATAAGCCTCTTATTGAAGTCATTAAGAAATTCTTATAGTCTGAGCTTCAAAGCTTTGAACTCAGTCAACTATAATTAGTTTTTTTCTTTACTTTGAACTACTTAAGAAGAAACTCAATTAATATTTACATAGAGTTAATTGTATTAAGTTGTAGGGTTCTAATCCTCTTGCAAGGATCTGCTTTAATACTTTACATGAAAAGCCTCATACAAATATCATCATATTTATCTATAAGGTTTCTGAAGTAGTCTTGGAACTTTACAACATCTTCCTCGGTTGTGCATTCGTCTTCATTATCAAAACTAGGAAGATTCTTATCATATATTTCAAGAATATCATGTAGTATACCTTAGAAATTAAGGGGCTAATAATGCACATTGACCCACATGTTAATGGCATGAGTGGAAGGGGGAGAAGTTGTTAGTGATTGGTAAAGAGAGGTAAGTGGAATATCTCTAGGAAATAAGGAAATAGGAAAAATATGAGATACAATTTGAGAATTTGATGGTCTTGCGATAGCCTTAGGCTCCTAAGTAGGCATGAGAGGTTGTAGTGATAGGTTGTAACCTCTCCCTTGTTCTAGGATTAGGGATTCTGGGTGATTATGTCTAAATTCCTTGAGTTTGTTTATTCTATTTGAAATAGTTACTAAGAGTCTTGAGTCCTCCAAAGTTGTGTGACATAAATCAAAGGTTGACCTCATGACATATTTTAGGGTATCCAGTTTGGAGTCGCTAAGAATTTTTAGATATCATATCATTAAAACATGAAAACACATATAGGGAATTTGTGATGAAAGTACTTGGTCCTATTGTGAATGTGCACCTTTGCCATCAAGATCAGGGGCTCATCCTTTCTTGTCAATCTGGGGCATTGGGATTCCACTATGTGTGCTCATATTCGTAGGCTAGAACCTCCCAATTCCTTCAGAATTCATCAGGAGTATGAGAGAATGTTGCGTTAGTCAGTGAACCCAAAAGTAATATGAGGCTGCAAGAGGTTAGGAATATTCATGAAAGAAAAATTTGGAGATTTTGTTCCCTAAAAACGATGCGAGAAGAATGTCGGTTCTTAAATTGTTCCCTTACATAAAATATTTAAGGATATAGTTGATGAGGAGCTAGTTGTCCCACTTTATGTGATTTGGGTTGGTCTCCAATACACAATAGGGGGTATGCCCTGATTACAGTTACAGAAATGCTAAATAGACAAATCAAATAAGATTGTTTATTAGTAAAGATAGAATGTCGTAATAATTGAATGCCATAGATAGAAATAATTACAATTCAGGAAGATATAATATTACTCACTCAACAACACCGTTCATACAAATAAAATGAATATTGAGACAAAGTAATAATTATTGAAAATAAGAAAGGATATGTATAAAAATAAAATCAAAACGATGAAGAACATGGTTAAGATTCAAGTTGATATTCTAAAAGACAAAATTGCAAGAAACAATACAACAAGTGTAGATGCTTTCCTGATTTCCAAACCATTCCAGTAATAAACTCTAAGTTAATAATATAAGTATCAAAATAGGAATATCACCAATAATCTTCTAGGAGTTAACTTGAGCAAGTCAGATTAATTCAGTGCAATACTTGATTCATAAACGAAAAAAACTAACGCAACCACAAAATAACAATAAACATCCAACCGTTACAATTTATCTAGTAAACGACCAATGCAAAGTTCCATAACCATGCTCATGAAGCTTCAACTTGCAATTCAAGGACTAAACATGTAGACACCTAACTTCTCCTAATATAATATTAAGAAAGCGAGGCAATTAAGTAAAGGAGATGTTATGGAATCACGAATCAAGTTCAGAAATTCATAGCGTATATATTGTTTTACACACACAACATGAAAATGAAAATGATTCGTTCATTAATGTTGCATGAAATGAGTCATTAAGTAAATAATGGGTCTATGTAACAATCACATGCGTATCTTTCAGTATACAAATGAATACTTTTGTCCTCGATCCCCTCTAAACAAGACACGGGATCATTTATAATATTCGCTCAAAAATAATGGTTCAAAGGTAACTGTATTTAAATTAACAAACATTAAAATTTTAAATAACTTAACTAATAATAGAAATATCTACGAGTGCCCCTAATTTTAATGGACAAATTGGATTCCTTTGACTTTTTGGAAGTCACAACTAGTTACAGATTTTGAGCTCCTCGCATTTTAGATTTAGGAAATTGAGGAATATTAAACCCCACTTCGGTCCATTTTTCAAGTTGATTAGTGACTAATTACATGGGTTGAACTAGTTGTGTCATTGATGCGAGTTGTTCTAAGACAACATTCTGATTTACATGTCTTTTGACTTTAGCGATCTTATCCCAATCTAATAGTAATAACAATAGTACATCATTGTATTTGGTTACTACCATCATTAACTAAGACTTAAGATAGTAGTAGTCTATGGGGAGGCTTTGTATCACTTTATCTATCCCAGTTTATATGTTGAAATCTTTCCACAAAGCATTGATTACTAATTGAGGAAGAATAACCTTTTCGCCAAGAATGGATGGGACATCGAGACCCTACTGAGAGGATTTTGGCTTATCCTAAAAATCGACATTCGAGATCATCCAATTTCGTTTTCCCCAAAAGGAAGGGACACAAAATCTAACTAAATAATTCCATTCATTTCTCAATTTTCTTTTTAACCTTCTCGAATTCTTCTTTCATGAGTAGCATACACCCATGTTTTTATTGTAAATTCACATCTGCGAGTGTCTCTTCCTCAAGAGTATTAATAAAATGTATGAGGTGCTCAACATTTATTAATCTCTCCTAAAGCATAGAAGATATATTTTTGGCCTCGAGATTAGCCTTCTTTATTATCAAATTTTCACAATCTATTAAGATAATAACATAAAAAAATAGATTTTGATTGATTTCCCTCCATATTTCTTCCTGGGCTTGAATGAGGTTCTACATTCCAGTAGATGTTACCTTAATGACCTCTTATAGGGACATGATTTCACTTTTCTTATCCTTTAGCTTGTTTTGTATTTGCTCGACCATTTTATTTTTACATTGTACCTATATAACTCCCATTTTTTTTAACTTGTTTTTTTTCAAGGCTCAGATCATTCAAATCCTATTATAACTACGAGGATTTCAACCAGAAGAATTTAAAGATTTTTCATTTGAGGCCTCGGGGGGGGTGAGAGCTTTGTCAATAGTCACCTTATATTCTCGAAAGGGTACTGAGATATTTCTTTTCTTTGACTCCAAAATATTCCCTAAAATTTTTCATCTGGCATTATTCTTCTCTTAGACCTTTTTTATTTGCTTCAGGCGATTTTTTCATTACCTACAATTAACTCTCATTTTCCTCTTACTTTTGAAATGCATATATCAGGACATTAACATACAGTTTGAGATTTTGACGATTTCCTTAAGACGTCTTATATCGTTTGCTTTCTCTTCTAATATTTTTTTAAACGAGCTCATATCTTTGAGTTGCCTGAATTGTTTTACTATCATGCCTTCAAGATCCTTTATCTTATTAACCTTAGTTTTCAAGGTGATTCATACAATGTGTAGTTGTTCAAATACTTTTTCAAGCATGGCCTGCATTTTCCCGCTACTCGACGTAGAGTCATGTAATCATCTAGAAAAAAATCTTACATTAGAGGAATTTTGAGTTCTAAAATGGGCCTCCTAAGGAAATCATAAAATAATAGTGGAAATAATAAAATAATATTATATTACATCATTGAGTTTTGGAGGGAAAAAAGAAAAAACTTTTTTTTCAACTTATCTCCCTATAGGTTTATTCAAATTTTGTTTGAAAACACTTATTGGATGCTGAATTTGATTCATCATCCAAGGAGTACCCATGTTGCATACTTTTGATGGATCCCGCTAAACAAGAAATGAGAAATACATGAAAAACATGATTGCAATCACATTTTTTCATTGATTTCTCATTTTTCATGTAGAAGTGTCCATTAAAAGTATGAAACATGGGTAGTCCTTGGATGAGTAATTGAATTTTTCATCCAACAAGTACTCCCACTGGAAATTTGAGTAAAAGCTTAGGGACATAAGTTGAAAATACAAGTCGAAAAGGTAGTTTTATTATTTTATTATATTTTAATATTTTTACTTTTTTACTCAAAAAAAGGTGAATCATCCCCATGGTTGACATCATCATCTTGAATCTTATTGGTTCTTCAAAAGTTTATTTTTGTTTTACATTTTTCTTAGGAGGCCGATATTAGACATCAAAACTCCCCTAATTCGTGTCTACTTGTGCCTATTCAACATATCTAAATTGAACAACTTGCCCAAATTAATGGCCATGGAGGAATCCTTGGAACCAACCAATTGCTGGTTCTCATCAATTTTGGGTTATACCATAGTAATATAGAAATTATTTCTTTCTTAATCAACATATGAAATAAGTGTTGGCCCAATGGTGTGAGTTATCTCATCTAATTCCATTCTTTCAACCACCTTGGGCTATTGAGGCAGTGACATTAACTCCTTTCCTAGAGTGTCTACTAACTTTTCTTTAATGAAATTGTGCCCGGCATCTAAGGCTTTTCCTCTAGAATATTTGGGTCAAGCTTTGTTGATTATTTGTTATGTTTCTTTAGTTAACTTCTCTACTAACTCTTCAAAAGCTTCAGTATTGATGTCTTTCACCTTCTGTACATTTAATAATGTATTCAACTCCTTATAACTACAATGAGTGGATCTTCCCTTTCATAGTAGGGGGAAATGTCACTGTCAAAGGTTGACCAGATTCGACATTGACAATGTCAATAGATACATGCATAAGAGCTTAATCTTCCTTTCCTTCATCATCTTTCTAAATTTTATCGTTATGAGAGTGTTGAAACTTGAAAGTAGAATCAAGGGCCTTTACTCATAATAGAATCTAGACTTAACACAATCTAGTTAGATCTTTCTCATAGTTCATATTTTCATTACAAAAAATAAATAATTATCATATCGAGTGTGTTGAAAGTAGAATGAAAGTAGAATGAATTGTCATTGCTCATAATAGAATCTAGACTTAATAGAATCTAGTGGAATCTTTCTCATAGTTCATCTTTTCATTAGAAAAGTAAAATACATAGTTCTTTTATTTTTGATGTCTTTTCACTTTAACCTAAACATAATTTAATGGTGGAAAAAGAATATAAGCTAACCTTTTTATAAGAATTTAGTTAATGTTTTTTTATAAGCATTGTTTATTTATTTCCATTAATTGGTAAAGGTTTTTTGTTTCAATTTAAAGTGGAAGAGGACATGTTGATTTCATTTCTTAATTGACAGGCCTAGATTGATTTTCAAGGGAATATGTTCATCATAGCTTAGTCTTAATGTTCATCAAGGGTTGTAGTGTTACAAAGTTTGTTATAAATTTAAAAAATTAGACACTTGCCAAGTGGCTCCTTGCCCACCACTTTCTTAGAGATTTGAGATTATTCCAATTATAATCAACTCCTCCATTTTATGTTTCTCATTGTTATTTATAACATTCATTTATATTTAACCAAATTTTATTTAGCGAATAGTCCATTACTTTTAATAAATTTAAAACATTAGATTCATGCCAAGTGGCTCCAGAAATTTCTTAAAGATTTTAGATTATTCCAATTGTAATAAGTTCTTCCATGATAAGCTCTTCATGATTATTTATAATATTCATTTATAAGTTCTGGTTATTTATATTTATATATAAACAAATTCATTTAACAAAATAGTCTATTTTACGAATAAATATGTAATTATTTTTTCCTTGAATTAAAACTAATATTAATAAGATATTATTATTTTTTTGTTATATTTTTAAATCTTTCAACTATATTACTACATTAATATTTTTATTTTCAATATAATTATACTGGTGATATTTTTTTATCTATAATTCTATTCAAACTAACCCACTGATTTTGTTCGAAAGGTTCTGTTACATATCTGCATAATCTGCATAATAAAATATACGTGTATAATGAAATATAAATCTGTAATAATGATAACGTACTAGGGCAGAACAAAATTTAGTTTAGCCCAGAAAAGAAAATCAAAGATAAAAGCCCTTAGTATTAGCTGATCGGTTATGTCCAAAATTTACATTAAAAAAGCGAAATGTCAAACATCAAAGGAATTAGTATGGGTGGAATGGTTATGTCCAATGCGTATTGCACATAATAAATATTTATATACGATACATTCAAATAAAAGCCGGATTTTAGTATCAGCACTGGTGTCATAAATAATTTAATGGCGAGGAAGATGCTTGCGGCACTACGTCATCATTTTTCTTTCCGACAGAAAAATCCAAGACCGGGAAAACCCAAGACGCTTAGGTAAGCAATGAAAATATCATTGGACACACTTTTTCATAAAATAAAATATATGCATAAATCGTATATAAAGTCATTGATGGATATTTAGTGTATGAATTTATTTTGACAATAATTATTATACTAAATTGCACTCTATATTAGGAAAATAAAATATAACTGCTCACTTTGCTTTTATATTACTTATATTAGTTTTGATTTATTTTAATTTTGGATTTATTAAGTTTTGAAAGGGATTAAATTTTTTGAAGTGTAAATATTTTTTTGAGTGTAAAATTTGAGGAAAGGTTTGCATTTTTAGAGATTTCATCTCTCTCAAGGCTTGATAGATCAAGGGTTAAAATGGATCTAGGCTAGTTTTAGTAGTGTATGGTCATACAAAATTTGTTGAAAATTTAATTATTTTTATCATTTTAAATATACTAAATATATCAAAGATTAATTTGGTCAATTTAATTAGGTTGGTTTTGGTTGTGTATGGTCATACAAAATTTGTTGAACATCTAATTATTTTGATCATTTTAAATATGCTAAATATGTCTAAGATTAATTTGATCAATTTATTTTTAAATTTACTTAGTTACTTTCGCTTGTAAATTTACATTTAATTATTTTGATCATTTTAAACATGCTAAATATGTATAAGATTAATTTGGTCAATTTAATTTTAAATTTTCTTAGTTACCTTAGTTTGTTGAAGTGAGAGTGACCATTAGTATCTTGAATGATGAAAATTGTTCAAATAAAAATTTTGAGTGCAAACTGATAATGTAACAATAGGTATATAGATAGAGAGTGTGTATGTTTGGGGTATGAGATAAAGAAATAAAGGAGGAGAGACAATGGGAGATAGAGATATAGATGGAGGGGGCAGAGATGTGCTTACAATGGAATCGATGCAAATTATTAATCAAATTACTTTGAAATTAATGTACATCATACATCTAATTGCATCAAATCAGAAATCAACATCTACAATGAAATCAATGAATCTAGTGTAAACAATCAAATAGGAGTAGAAATCAATATCTACACTGAAATGAATGCATCTAATGCAAATAATCAAATAGGAGTAGAAATCAACATCTTCACTAAAATGAATGCATCTAGTGTAATGTACTAAATAGGATTAGAAATTGACATCTACATTGAATTCAATGCATCTAGTGCAAGCGATAAAGTAGGATTAGAAATTGACATCTACACCGAAATCAATGCATCCTACGTAATGTACTAAATTAGAATAGAAATCAACATCTGCACTAAAATCAACACATCTAGTGTAAAGTATTAAATAGGATTAGAAATCGACATGTACATTGAAATCAATGAATATAGTGCAAGCGGCCAAATAGAATTAGAAATAAAAAACTACGCTAAAATCAATACATCTATTATAGGGAAGAAAAAATATTTTTGACTTTCTAAATCTAACTTCAATGTCTATATTTATCTATGTTTGTCTCTTTCTTCTTCCCTCTATCTACACCTTCCATTATGTGTCTATCTCCCACCCTCTCTCCTCTCTCTCCCCCATATCTCCCTCTTCTCACCTTTCCCTCCCTTTCTCTATCTTTCTCTTATTCCCTCTCTCTACTTGCCATCTATATATATACCTCCCTCCATCTCTCCTTATTTGTCTCTCTATCTCAGCCCCCTAAACACATGTCATGCTCTCTTGCTCTCTCTTTCTCTCCATATTTATGCCTCTTCCTCCCACCCTCTCTTTTTATCTCTCTTCTTCCCTCTCACCCCCTCCATCTATATCTTTATCTCCATCTATATCTTTATCTCCATCTATCTCTCCTTCTTGATCTCTCTATATCAAGAACCACCTATGCAGGCATTTGTGTGGAAATGGACTTCAACGCTGGATTCCCAGCTGAAATAAACCTAACAAGTAAAGGCTATGTGTGGAACCAGAAACTTGATTATGAAAGTGTCCTCTTCAGATTTCGATCCTGCTTTGAGATAGGCCATCTAGCCAAAAATTGTGCAAAAGCCTCCGAGAAAAATTATGCTAGAAAAAACCACCACAGATCTACATGGTGGGAAGGAGCACAAAAAGAGCACTACACTGTCATCAAAGAAGAATACTTTAGAGAAAACTATGGATCACAAGAAATCAGTCAAGAAAGAGACAACTCTCAAGACAAGCAGGGAGAAAGCCTTGCCCAACAGATCAACAACTATGAGGATTCGAATGCCGCACAAAATAAATCTTCATTTAAGAACAAAGTAGATCTCCTACACCAAAATTCTTCTCTGACTATCTTCAAAAGGACGAACACAATAGATTACGAAACTAAGACACCAATGTCCCAAGAACTAGAAGAGATGAAGGAGATGCAAGATAAAGGAAGTTGGAAGACCGTAGAGAAACAAAAAAAAGCTACAACACCAATCTCGCCAAGAAATACGAGGAGCCAGATAATTAAAAACTAAGAAAATTGTAGGTCTGATAGACCAATTTGGTCTCAGTGGACGTTAACTACCATCATCACCATCAACTCGAAAACATAAGAAATCTCTCTCTCTCTCTCTCTCTCTCTCTCATTGTCACTCTATTTTATCCCCCAAACAAACACACACTCTCTCCATATTTATCTATTTATCTATCTCTCTCCCTCCATATTCCTCTCTCTCTCTCTCTCTCTCTCTCTCTCTCTCTCTCTCTCTCTCTCTCTTTACCTCTCTTGTTTTTACTCTCTTCCCCCTCCATCTATATCTCTATCTCCCCTTGTCTCTACTTCTCATCCTAAAACCATACACACTCCCTCTCTGTACTATATATCTCTCTTTTCCCCCTCTTCCTCTCCCTCTCTCTATATCCCCCTTGTCTCCCTTTCTCTCTTTCTCTCCTTTCCCCCCTCTCTCTCTTCCCTATTTCACTCCTCTCTCCCTGACAATATCCCCATCTCTCCCTTGTCACTCCCCCTCCCCATTCACATTTCTCTCTTTATGTATTTCTTCCTCTTCCAACTCCATCTCTTTCTCTCATTTCTCTCAAATCCTCTCTCTCTGCCTTCCTCTCTCCCCATTTGTCTTCCACCTCCCTCTATATCTCCGCTAGATCACACTCTCTCTTTCTCTCCACTGTCCAACTCAATTACTATCTTCCTCTATTTCTCCTTCTTTGTCTCCCCCCTCGATATCTATGTCTCTCTATCTCTCTCTCTCGATTCTTTCCATATCTCTATCCTCTCCTTTTATCTATCTTCCCTTATTTGAGTCATGTCTCCCTCATTCCATCTTCATCTCTCCCGTTCCACTCCCTCTTTCTCCACCTCTATATCTCAATGTCTTTGTTCTCCCCTCCCTCTCTTTCCCCCTCCAAATCCATCTCCTCTCTCTCTCCCTCTCTCTCTCTCCCAAAATCCATCTGTCCCTCTCCTCTCTCTATCCCTCCCAAAATCCATCGCTCTCTCTCCCTCCCTCTCTCCCCCTCCTCTCTCTCTTCCTTCCTCTCTCTCCCTATCTCAACCACCTATATGTCTCTTTGCCCCTCTCTATTCGACTTCCATCTTACTCTCCCTCATAAA
>APFE030657213.1:0-19015 GCA_000404065.3 Pinus taeda
CCAACATCCTAAAAATAAATAAGATATTAAAATGAGAATTGAATCCACAATCCGTAATAATGTGAATGAGTTAAATACTGTAAAACCATGAATTATTTACTATAATAATGTGACTAACCAAATGGAATAAGTAAAAAAGGTAAAACCATGAATTGAAACCTTATTGGCCAGATGTGCATTTGGAAGGTAAGGGAAAAAAACGAAAATCATTAATGGAAAGAAAGAACCACCTAAAAAAAGCAAGCTGCACCAAAAAGCATTAACTCTCAACTTGAGGAGAGAGTAGGGACTTTATAAAACTAATCTTAGATGCGGTAAAACTCTTGTAGCGTTTGAAGGGCACTGGGGAATCCCTACATATAATATATTGTCTTTTCATTTTTCGAGCATCTTCCTCCTCCTTTGTCCCTATCACGTCTAGCTATGCTGGTGTGTGTTTGGCTGTCTGTGTGGTTTGACTTCGGGTCTGTCCGTGTCTAGGTGTAGGTCGACCTCGTGTTTGAGTCAATCACGGTTGTGTGGGATAGAGGAGGCAGAGGCTGATGCCTATGCTGATGCTGGTAAGAAAATGGCATGGTAGGGTGGTAAGAAAGAAATAGGTGGTTGACGTTGCTTCTGTTCAAAGCCTATCTCACTAATTCCAATTACTTGGCTAAAGAAATGAAATCGAATCCCAATTCGAGGTATGTAGAGATGGCCCTTGGCCTTGTATCTGTATGTTTCCTTTGATTAGTTTAAGGCTCTCTTTCTTTCAAAAATTTCTATTGAATTTAAGGCTTTGTTTTATTTAATTTTTTATTCAATCTATTTATTATTACATTTAATTTTTCCTTCATACTTTTAATCGGTCTTGTAGAGGTTTGGGGTTACACCAAAATTCACAGGTGTCTGTAAACGTTACAAATTAAGATTCTAGGGTGAAAATTAAAACCCAGAGGTGTTGGTAAAGGTTACAAACAAATCAGTAACTAAGATCTCAGGATGGAAATTATGGATTCCACGAGGTGCGGCTATTCTTCCAACACCTCCCCTCAAAAGCAACTCAGGAATCTAACCTCTATCCACGATCTCATACCATGTAGAGGTTTGCAGTTACACCAAAACCTGTAGGTGTTGGTAAAAGTTACAAATCAGTAACTGAGATCCCTAAAGTGGAAATTAAGGATTCCATAGAGCTGCATTAATTCTTCCAACAGATATTTGACTGTAGGTTCATCAATTTATCCTATTCCGTGCAAATTCAAGAATCACTCCCCATAGCTGTGTATTTGGGTTTAATCTACTGCGTATTAGCTTATTTTACTTTGTGGTTCTATCCAGTATAACCTCTTCTTTATTAGTTTATCCATGCTTTTTTCGGACATAACTTGGTTTCTGTGTATTGTGTTCTTTGTTCGATAAACCCATGGGTTGTTTTCTGTGTATTGTGTTCGTTGTTTAATAAACCCGCGGGTTGTTTTCCTTTTGGGTATAACTCATATTGTATATTGTGTTGTGTATTGGTTAGGCTTTAACATTTTGTGTATTGGGCCATGTGCATCAGCCATGCATGGATTTAAGGTTCTGTTTTCTCTTATTGTGTCCACATCAGTCATGGATTTAAGGCTCGCTCTGTTTCTTTCTCAATAATTTGTTATACCCTTGTGCCTTGTGCCCACATCAGTCATGGATTTAAGGCTGGCTCTCTTTCTTTCTCAATAATTTGTTATACCCTTGTGCCGTGGGCCTGAGCCACCGTATTAAGTCTCTATTT
Source organism: Pinus taeda (assembly GCA_000404065.3). Lineage (NCBI taxonomy): Eukaryota > Viridiplantae > Streptophyta > Pinopsida > Pinales > Pinaceae > Pinus > Pinus taeda. Next base: position 1,754 of record APFE030657213.1, read on the forward strand.
TCTCCGCAAGAATTTTACCCTTGATGGCTCTGATTCCTCGTCAATAGTTTTATTCTATCATACCGTTTTTAATATGTTTAATTTTTTCATTCATTGCTTCAATCAAGGCATATCTCTGGATTCAGCTTAACGTGTGGCTTCTTTCACTGTATTGTGTACCATGTGTTATTTTAACCTGAGGTTTTTTATATATAACCTACTTTGTACTGCGTTATGTTCCATGTGCTACTGTAATCCATGGTTTTTAACACTTATATATTTTTATCTGTAACCAATTAAAACCCTTAAAAACATACCTCATTAAAACTTTGTTCGGTTACAGTTACCCTTTTTATTATACCGGCCCATGGTAGCAGGTATACAGCGATTGATATCGCTTTGAAATTGAATTAATTTTGTTTGAGTTTATAAATATCAAATGCGATTTAGTGCTTTAACCAAATTTTTAAGAAAAAAATTGATAATTCAAATTATTTAATTAATTTTTCCAAGTTTTTTTAATTGGTTATTCAGATTGAGGTCTTATTGCAGATTTGTTCTTTTGTGATTTTGTTTGTTGATTTTATCCAAATTCTGCAATAGCATGCATTACTTTTACTTAAAGTTTAATTCTCTTGAATTTTCTATTGCACTTAGTTAATTTTACCCAAAGTTTCAGTAGCCTATGGTGCCCCAAAGTTTAGTTCTCTTGGATTTTTTATTACACTTAGTTATTTTACTCAAAGTTTAGGTAGCCTATGGGTAGGAGAAAATACAAGTGCCTCCAAAAATACATCTGCCACACCCAGGAGCTCCCAAAAATACACCTGCCACCCTCCAAAAAATGCACATTCCACACCACCTTCCACCATATCCATCCATGGAAACTCGCCAGATTCAGAGCTCCACATTCTTCTCCGAGTGACCATGGAATGACGATCATCTCGAGGTCTTCTGCCCATTTTTTTTGAATTTTGGCCTCCCCCTCTAGTCCAAGCATTTGGTCACCATGATTCATGGTGACCAAATGCTCGGACTGGAGGGGGAGTCCAAAATTCAGAAAAAACCGGCATAAGACCTGGAGATTGAGTGTCTAATGTGAAGGTAGACAATCATCATTTTTGTGACAACTGCCACACATCTATTGTGACAACTGCCACACATCTATTGTAAGTTTCTATAGAAGCTGTGATGATTGTGAGTATGATCTTTGTCTTTCTTGCTACCATGAGCTTGGTGAAGGGCGTCTACCAACAATTCTTTGCTTTTCAAGGAGTACACCCATCCTAAATTTGGGATTCTAAATCTTACCACAAAGCTTCCAAAGCACTCCTTGAACACTAATTGGGTCCCAAAAATTACATAGCCTATGGCACCAAGGAAGAGCATATTAGCATATTAGAAGAGGGGATTCAATCATTAAGCTACACTTGGATGTGATGCTGTGAATATTATAACGCATAAAACCGAAGTCAAATTCATAGATTCGAAACAAAAGAAATAGATAAATTGAGAGAAAAATATAGAATAAGTGATGGGCTGTAAGATTGAAAACAAAGACTGTGAATTTGGAGGTGCTCTTTGGGATGTTTTTCGGAGAGAGGATATACCCAAGTTACAAGATTATTTGGTGGAACAAAAGGGGGAATTCATGCACCTTGAAAATAAGCATCTTACACAAGTTACTAATCCAATTCATGATAAGATTATTTCCCTAATGAGTATCATAAGGGGAAACTGAAAGAAGAATATGGGGTAGAGGCATGGACATTCAAACAAAATCTTTACAAGGCAGTCTTTATTCCAGATCAGTGTCCTCATCAAGTTCACAACCTAAAGTCATCTATTAAAGTTGCCATGGATTTGTATCGCCTGAAAATTTGGAGCAATGTATTTAGTTGACTGAAGAGTTCCGCTTACTGCTCAAGAATCAGAGGGTGAAACCAGACAAGTTAGAGGTGAAGAGGATGATTCTCCATGCAATCAAGTCGGCTCACGAGAGCTCGACAGTTTAACCTCAGCCATGGAGGATGAAAAGAAGGGAAATTGTCTAGCATTGTAGAGAATGTGAACGCAATTATTGTTATGTTTCTCATCCTACCAGGGTGATTTTTCATGTTTTCCCTAAAAAAAATTGCCACGAAGAGCATGATAAGTCTATTCTATCTTGTGATTTATTTTATTTTCAAAATGATATTTGCTAAATAGAGGTGTGAGGAATGCACGTCATTTTTGAAAATATTTTTTCTTTATCAAATTTATTCTTGAATAGAAGTGTGAGGGAATGCACCTTAGTTTTTAAATGTTTACTCATAATAAGTTGGAAAAATAGATGTTCGTTCTATTTTTAAATGATTTATCTTGGAGTGAAAAAGATATTGCAGAGACTTAGTTTTTATTTGAACTTGTTTTCTATTATTCGGTATGCTATATTAATGTGTTCTAATATCAACTTTATCGAGTATGAATGTGTTATGAATGTGTTTTGATATCAACTTAATTGTAACTTAATTGTAGCGAGGTCATTCTCGCGTAAAGATTCTTAGTTCCAACGTACACTGTATAAATATTCTGTGATAGTCTCTTGCAAACAATGCAGAAATTCTACTACAGAAGTCATGGTTAGCAAATGCTTATGTTTATTTTTTCTAAGTTGGAATTTTTTTTAAAATCCATTAGAACTATTTTATTCATCATCAATGAATCCATTAGAACTATTTTATTCATCGTCAATTAACTATTATTGCAGAATCAATAGTATAATCAATTATTGCAGAATCAATGGCATAATCTAATGAGCTTCTTCTGATCGCAGAACTAACAATATAGCTTATCATCAACTAAGTATCATTGCAGGAACAATGGCAGAAGCTATGAGTTTCTTCATTCTCCTGTAACGTGAACAATGGCAGAAGCTATGGCAAAAGCTATGAGTTTCTTTGATGCCATTCTCCTGTAACAGGCCTCTGCAAACAATGTAGAATACTACCATATGACTCCAGATTTTTCATTGCTTATTATGTTTATTTTATGTACTTTGGAAAGTTTTGTTAAATTTTTTAAGATGGGGTTAGAATCAGTTGGAACTATGTTAACAATACACACACTATTATTTCAAGCACTATGGCAGAAAACTCACTATTATTGCAAGAAATATGGCAGACTATTATTATTACTACCGAGGAATGTTGTATACAGATTTTATTTGGTAAAGGATAGATATTCTTTGGCGCGCTATTATTGCAGGCCCTAGGGCATAAAACTAACTGCTATTGCAGTCACAATGGCAGATTATTATTACTACTGCCAAAGAATGTTGTGTATAGATTTTCTTTGGTAAAGGCCAAATTTATTTGATAAGTGGGTTTTTTTAAACCACCTCGTCACTAATACCGTTTTGATGTTTGTATCAGCTTTACTAATGAATTGAAGATACTATTATCATTTAGATTTTTCTGATCAACAAGACCTACGTTGTTTGCCGAATTCCTTATCAGCGGCACACGCAGAAATTGGGGCGCGGTATCGTTGAACATAAGATTTCAAGCCACTGGTGGTTAATATATCATGTTGCTGATATAAAAAACAGTAGTTTTAAATGTGGACATAATCCTTTTTTATTTCTCTGGGATTCTGTTTAAATCAAGCCTTGTGCAGCTAGTCATAGTTATCTTCTATATATACACGCATTGGAAACATGAATCTATCCTCTGGCTATGAATCCGAATCAGCAGAAAGGTGCGACACAGATTTCTACCAAAGGTGCTTCAAAAGAGTTTACATCATAGTTACCATCGTTACCAAGTTCAACCGTAATGGAAAAAAATTCGCAAATTCGCCGATTCGGTTCGATATCGTGAATAATTCCCCATTCAAATTCGGTACGGTCTCCACTGACAGGCTTGATCTATTCGTCCACTTTCTCGCAGCCCGGTGTACATTTCATTCTGTGCACATATTATATAAGATATACCTGAGTATATAAGGCGGTGATGGAAAGTTTCAATGACATGTTATTTACATCATTAACAACAATATGATGAAGAATCCACTAAAGAATGGCATGGCATGGCAGGAAATAAATAGCCCGGAACTCATAGGGACGAATAGGAAGTTTGTATCAAACAAATATTTTCCCTAATCTTTTTTAAGTGGTTTTGGGTAAACGAATAGAGGTATTCAATATATTCAATATTTTTATAAGCTTTTTTTTAGTGGTTTTGGGTGAATAAAGGTATTCAATACTGACTTAAGAAACCAGGGAGCTATATTTATACGGCAAGTATGCGGAATGCAATGCATCCTTGTTAAATTTTCAAATTAATATATAATATACGTTTTCAAATTAATAATAATACATACAGCTCTGTGAGCTTCTCTTTCTTATCACTTGTTTATACCAATTTTAAATTAATAATAATAATACAAATCAACTGGGTCAATGGGGAATTCTCTGTATATATATATATATATCCCTTTCGCTTCCATCCTCCGGAATTAGTTGAATTAGTTACATTACATTACAGATTTCGCATTCGCCTTCGCCTTCTTCGGGGATTCAACGCGCTATCAAGTCTGGTCCCATGAATTCCAGTATTAGCGAGGCCCAGTAACGTTGGTACATTGTGTTTTAATGACTTAAAATTTTTACCCGTAACTAAATAAAAAAGACTCTACCGTGAAACAATTTTAACCTGTCAATTAAACACACCAATGAATTTAATGCTCAACCTCAACCAACTGCCTTACCCTTCCTTCTCACCGGTTTATTAAATTTTCAAATTAATAATGAATACATTTTCAAAATATTCATACACCGGTTTATTAAATTTTCAAATTAATAATGAATACATTTTCAAAATATTCGTACAGCTCTCTTATCATTGGTTTGTTTTAAAAATTAATAATAATCAACCTCAGCTCAGCTCTTTCGAGTCAATTGAGAATTCTCTGTTATGCAGCCCTCTTTAGCTTCGCTTCAATCCTCCTGTATCATTTACAACCTTCTTTGAGGATTCAACGCCCCATCAAGTCTGGATCCGGTCTTAGGCAGTCAGTTATGGCCCTCTACCATTCGTACTGGTTTTTTTTTCCAGAAATAGTTGAACATATAAAATGAAATGAAATACTTTTTATTTTACTTTTCATTGACTGGAAAAACCTATCCCACTTTTTAAAAATCAAATTTAATTATATATTTAATTACCATATATATAATCATGATTCATAAAATCTATTTTTATTTAAATTGTGTTTATTATTTTTTGGATTATGAAAAAATTAAAATAAAACTCTTATCTTATATTATGTTAATAATACCATTTTATGTGCATTATTTTTCTTGTAGGGCAGACTTTGTTTTTAGGAATAGCTTATATCTTTAGAAAAAGAGTGAAGGAAGGTAAATCCGTATTTGTTTTCATTATTTTAAATAAGTGATAGAAAAGATCATTATTTTTACATAAAAAGAAATAGATAATTTTCGTTATATCTTATTAAAAATATACATTTCCGAAGGTAAATTCGTATTTGTTTTCATTTTTTAAATATATAATGTAAAATATTATTATTTCTATTTATAAAAGAAATTGATAGTTTTCATTATATTTTATTAAAAATATACTATTTTTCTCTAATACGTGTGTCAGATTGCAAGATTAATTTATAGGACAGACATCACTTCTAACTTTGCTAGGGTTTAGGGTTTAGGTTTTGGGGTTTAGGGTTTATGTTTTTGTGTTTAGGATTTAGGGTTTTGTGTTTATGTTTTAGGGTTTATAACACTTGAGTAAATTCTTTTAATAAACACTTAAATCAAAGTTACAAAATTCTTCCTAAATTGTTATAAAATTCATAGGGTTGATGGCTTAGGATTTAGGGCTTTGGGGTTTAGGTTTTACGGTTTATGGTTTAATATTTACAAGAATTTAGTAAATTCCCTTAATAAACACTTAACTAAAAGTTACAAAATGCTTTTAAGAATGTTATAAAATGGCTATGGTTCAGTGTTTAGTTTACAAGGTTTATTGTTTAGGGTTTAGGGTTTGGGGTTTACGGTTTAGTGTTTATGGTTCAAGTTCAGGGTTTATAACACTTTAGTAAATTAATTTAATAAAGACTTAAATAAAAGTTACAAAATGCTTGTTAAAACGTTATAAAATGCTTAGAGTTCAGGGTTTATGGTTATAACACTTTATTAAATGCTTTTGATAAACACGTTAAAAAGTTACAAAAATGTATTTTAAAACGTTATAAAATTTCTAGTGTTTAGGGATAGGGTTTATGGTTGAGGGTTTGGGATTTATAACACTTTCAGAAATTCTTTTAATAAGAACATAAAAAAAAAGTTACAAAATGCTTGTTAAAATGTTATAAAATGCTTAGGCTTTAGGGTTTAGGATTTAAAATTCTATAAAATGCACATGGTTTAGTGTTTAGGGTTTATAACAATTTAGTAAATGCTTTTAATAAACACTTTAAAAAAGTAAGAAAACTCTTGTGAAAATGTTATAAATTACTCAGGGTTTAGAGTTTAGGGTTTAGGGTTTATAAAACTTTAGTAAATCCTTTTAGTAGACACTCAGAAAAAAGTTACAAAACACTTGCTAAAAAATTATAAAATTCTTAGGGCTTAGGTTTGAGGTGAACTTTAGTAAATTATTTTAATAAACACTTTAAAAAAAGTCACAAAACTCTTGTGAAAATTTTATCAAATTCTTAGGGTGTATGTGTAGGGTTTACAAAACGCTTATTAAAATGTTATAAAATGTTCACGTTTTAAAATGTTACAAAAAACTTGCTAAATTCTAATAAAATGCTTAGGATTTAGGGTTTATAACAATTTAGTAAATTCTTTAAATAAACACTTCAAAAGAAAATTTACAAACACTTCTGAAAATGTTATAAAATACTTAGGGTTTAGGGTTTGGGGTTTAAAATTTTATAAAGTTCTTATGGTTTAGGGTTTAGTTTGGGGGGTGTGGGTATTAGGGTTTATGGTTTATGGTTTTGAGGGTTTAGGGTTTTTTATTGTTTAGGGTTTTTTTAGGGTTTTTAGGGTTTAGGTTTTTTTAGGGTTTAGGGTTTGGGGATTAAGGTTAGGGGTTTATTGATTAGGGGTTTAGGGTTTATAGAACTTTAGTAAATGGTCTTAGTAAACACTTACATAAAATTCACAAAACACTTTTTAAAATGTTATAAAATCATTATGTTTTAGGGTTCGGGGTTAAGGGCTCAGTGTTTAGGTTTTGCGGTTTAGGGTTTAGAGTTTATAAGACCTTAGTAAATGCTTTCAAGCTTTAGGCTTTAACGTTTAGAGTTTATGAGACCCTAGTAAATGATTTTAGGGTTTATCCTTAAGGCTTTAAGCATTACGATATAGGGTTTGGGGTTTGGGGTGTAGGTTTTATAACACTTTGGTAAATTCTTTTAATAAACACTTAATTAAAAGTTATAGAAAACATTCTGAAATATTGTAAAATTCTTAGTGTTTAGCATTTATCATTTGGTGTTTACAGTTTGGGATTTAGGGTTTCAGGTTTTAGGTTTTAGCGTTTATGGTTTATGATTTATAACACTAAAGTTACAAAATGGTTTTTAAAATATTAAAAGAAATAGCATTAGGGTTTAGGGTTTAGGATTTATAACAGTGGTAAATTATTTTAATAAACACTTAAATAAATGTCTAAAATGCTTTTCAATATGTCCTAAAATTATTAGGGTTTAGGTTTTAGTGTTTGAGGGTTTAGGGTTTAGGGTTTTTGATTTATGGTTTAAGGTTTACAACATAAAAGTTACACTTAAATTAAAGTTGCATAACACTCTTTAAAATGCTATAAATTAATTAGGGTTTAGGTTTCATGGTTTAGGTTTTAGGGATTAGGGTTTAAAGTTTATAAGACTTTAGTAAATTCTTTTAATAAACACATAAAATAAGTTAGAAAACACTTTTTAAAATTTTATGAAATGGCTAGGGATTAGGTTTTAGGATTTGGGGTTTAGGATTTAGGGTTTAAGGTTTATTACACTTTAGTAAATTGTTTTAATAAACACTTAAAAAAAAGTTACAAAACACTTTTTGAAATGCTATGAAAGGCTTAGGGTTTAGTGTTTATCGGTTTATGATTTATAGTTTAGGGTTTAGCTTTCATGGTTTACGGTTTATAACAACATAGTAAATTATTTTGATAAAAACTTATGTAAAAGTTACCAAAGTCTTTTCATAATGCTATAAAATTCTTAGTGCTTAGGGTTTATAACACTTCAGTAAATTCTTATAATAAAAAGTTAAAAAACACTTGTTAAAATGTTATAAATTACTTAGGGTTTAGGGTTAAGAGTATAGGGTTTATAAGAATTTAGTAAATCCTATTAACAAACACTTAAACAAAAGTTAGAAATTTTTTTAGGATGTTATAAAATGCTTAGAGTGTAGGGTTTGGGGTTTGGTGTTTAGAGTTTAAGGTTTAGAATTTATAACACTTTAGTAAATGATTTTAATAAACACTTAAATAGAAGTTAAAATATGTTTTTTAAAATGTTATAAAATTATTAGCGTTTAGCGTTTAGCATTTAGGGTTTAGGGTTTTTGGTTTACATTTTAGGATTCAGGGTTTATAACACTTTATTAAATCCTTTTAATAAACACTTAAACAAAAATTACAATATGCTTTTTAAAATCTTATATGCTTAGGGTTTAGGTTTTAATGTTCACGATTTGGGCTTTAGGGTTTAAGCTTTAGGATTTAGGGTTTATGGTTTAGGGTTTAGGGTTTGGGGTTTAGTGTCGAGGGTTTAGGGTTTATAAGAATTTATTAAATTATTTTAATAAACACTTTAAAAAAATTTCAAAATAATTTTTATAATGTTCTAAAATGAATAGGTTTTAGGGTTCACAGTTTGGGATTTAGGGATTAGGGTTTAAGGTTTGGGATTTTGGGTTTAGGTTTAGGCTTAATTGTTTAGGGTCTACAACATATTGGTAAATTCTTTTAATAAAAACTTAAATAAAAGTTACAAAACAATTTTTAAAATGTTATAAAATGGTTAGGGTTTAGGGCCTATAGTTTAGGGTTTAGGGTTTATGCTTTGTGGTTTAGGGTTTATGTTTTTGTGTTTATGGTTTAGGGTTTATAACACTTTAATAAGTACTTTTAATAAACACTTAAGTAAAGGTTACACAATTCTTCTTAAACTATTATGAAATTCTTAGGGTTTATGGTTTAGGGCTTGGGGATTACGGTTTAAGGTTGAGGTTTTTGGGGTTTAGGTTTTAGGGTATATGGTTTAAGTTTTATAACAATTTAGTAAATTATTTTAATATGAACTTAAATAAAACTTACAAAAATATTTTTAAAATGTTATAAAATACCTACGGGCTTAGGGTTTAGCTTATAGGGTTTAGGGTTTATTGTTTAGGGTTTAGTGGTTAGGGTTTGGTGTTTAAGGTTTATAAAAATTTATTAAGTTCTTTTAATAAACACTTAAAAAATGTTACAAAACAAGTTCTAAAATGTTATTAAATGATTAGGGTTTAGAGTTTAGGGTTTAGGGTTTAGGGTTTAGGGTTTATTGTTTAGGGTTTGGTGTTTAGGGTTTGGGGTTTAGGGTTTAGGGTTTCGGGTTTCGGGTTTCGGGTTTGGAGTTTTGGGTTTGGGGTTTAGGGTTTATGGTTTGGGGTTTAGCGTTTAGGGTTTAGGGTTTAAGTTTTATAAAAAATTATTAAGTGCTTTTAATAAACACTTAAAAAGGGTTTTTTTTTCTACGTTAAGACTAACCTAAGTACCCACGGGGGATTTGAACCAGTGACCTATCGCAAGGAGTGCCTTAACAACGCACCCATTCACCGTCAATCCAAAGCCCCGTGGGCCAACACTTAAAAAGGGTTACAAAACACTTTTTAAAATTTTATTAAATGATTAGGGTTTAGAGTTTACGGTTTAGGGTTTATTGTGTAGGGTTTAGGGTTTAGTGTGTAGGGTTTAAGGTTTAGGTTTTATAACACCTTGGTAAATTCTTTTAATAAAAACTTAAATAAAACTTACAAAACTATTTTTAATAGATCATAAAAAGCCTAGGTTTTAGGGTTTAGGGTTTGGGGTTCGGGGATTAGGGTTTAGCATTTAGAGTTTAGGGTTTACTGTTTATAACACTTAAGTAGCTTATTTTCATAAACAATTAAATAAAAGTTAGAAAAATCTTGTTAAAGTGTTATAAAATGCTTTGGGTTTAGGGTTTAAGGTTATAACACTTTATTAAATGCTTTTAATAAAAACTTAAAAAATTTACAAAAATGTATTTTGAAACGTTATAAAATTCTTAGTGTTTGGGGATAGGGTTTATGGTTTTGGTTTGGGATTTATAACATTTGGATAAATTATTTTAATAAGAACATTAAAAAAAGATACAAAAAGATTGTTAAAATGTTATAAAATGCTTAGGCTCTAGGGTTTAGGATTTAAAATTATATAAAATGCTCATGTTTTAGAGTTTATGATTTATAACGCTTTAGTAAATCCTTTTACTAAACACTTAAAAAAAGGTAAGAAAATGTTTGTTAAAATGTTATAAAATACTTAGGGTTTAGAGTTTAGGCTTTAGGGTTTATGGTTTTGGATTTAAAATGCTATAAAATGGTTACAGTTTGAGATTTAGGGCTTATAACATTTTAGTAAATGCTTTTCATAAAAACTTCAAAAAAATTTACAAAAAGCTTTTTGAAATGTCATTGAATGCTTAGAATTAGGTTTAGGGTTTAGAATGTTATAAAATTCTTAGGGTTTAGAGCTTAGGGTTAAGGATTTATAAAACTTTAGTCAATCCTTTTAATAAACACTTAGGAAAAAGTTACAAAACACTTGCTAAAAAGATATAAAATGCTTAGGGTTTAGGTTTGAGGGAAACTTTACTAAATTCTTTCAATAAACACTTTAAAAAGTTACAAAACTCTTGTTAAAATTTTATAAAATTATTAGGGTGTAGGTTTTATGGTTTTTGGTTTTGATTTTGGGTTTTAGTTTCAGGGTTTAGGGTTTAGGTTTTAGGGTTTATAGCGCTTTAGTAAATGCTTTTAATAAACACTTAAATAAAAGTTACAAAATTATTTTCAAAATGTTATAAAATTCTTAGGATTTACGGTTTATGCTTTAGGATTTAGGGTTTGGGGTTTCAAGTATAGAGTTTATGGTTTGGATTTTATAACAATTGAGTAAATTCTTTTAATAAACACTTGAATAATAGTTACAAACTACTTTTCAAAATGTTATAAAATGCTTAATGTTTATGGTTCAGAGTTAAGGGTTTGAGGTTTATTGTTTGGGGTTTAGGGTATACGTTTTAGGGTTTTGAATTTAGGGTTTATAACACATCTGTAAAATCTTTTAGTAAACACTTAAATAAAATTTACAAAGTGCCTTTTAAAATGTTATAAAATTCTTAGCATTTATAGTTTAGGGTTTAGGGTTAGGGTTTGGGGTTTATGGTGTAGGGTTTAGCGTTTGGGTTTAGGGTTTAGGGTAGAGTCTTTAAGGTTTATAAAACTCTTAGGGTTTAGGGTTTATGGTTTCTAACACTTTTGTAAATTCTTTTAATGAAAAATTAGATAAAAGTTACAAAACCATATTGAAAATGCTATAAAATGTTGAGGGTTTAGGGTTTTAAGTCTAGGGTTTAATGTTTAGAGTTTAGAGTTTAGGGATTATAACACTTTAATAAATGATTTTAATAAACATTTAAATAAAAGTTACAAAACACTTTTTCAAATGTTATAAAATACGTAGGGTTTAGGGCTTACAGTTTAAGGTTTCACGTTAAGGGTTTATGGATTACAGTTTAGGGTTTACCGTCTATAGAACTTTAGTAAATATTTTTAGTAAACACTTAAATAAAAGTTACAAAACATTTTTAAAATTGTTAGAAAATGCTTAGGGTTTAGGTTTTAGGGTTTAGAATTTAGGGTTTCGGGTTAAGGGTTTAGGGTTTAGGTTTTATAACACTTTATAAAATTCTTAGGTTTTAAGTTTTAATATTTTTTGTTTAGGGTTCATGATTTTGGGTTTATAACACCTTAGTAATTTTTTTAATAAACACTTAAATAAAAGCTACAAAACACTTTTTCAAATGTTATAAAATTCTTAGGGTTTAGTGCTTAGGATTTGGGGTTTAGGGTTTATGGTTTAGGGTTTGGGGTTTAGGGTTAAGGGTTTAGGGTGCAGGGATTAACCACCCATGTTAAGTGGGTATCAACTGCTACATATTACACTTAATGAATTCATCCCATGGAGCCTCGTGAAGTTATGAAGAAAAGTAAATAAAAGGAAAAACGTTTATGAATAAGGGTGGAAAAACAAGGGTTTAGGGTTTAGGGTTTTCTCCATCCTACACTCACATACCTAGGTGTGGTCTTCTATTATTATAGCACTGATAAAATTCTTAGGTTTCATGGTTTAGGGATTAGGGTTTTGGGTTTAGGGATTAGAATTTAGGGTTTATAACAATTTAGTAAATTCTTTTAATAAGCACTTAAATAAAATTTACAAAACACTCTTTAAAATGATATAAAGTAATTAGGGTTTAGGTCTTAAGTGTTAGGGTTTAAAGTTTATAACACTTTAGTAAATTCTTTTAATAAACATGTAAAAAAAGTTACAAAACACATTTTAAAATGTTATGAAATGCTGCGTTTAGGTTTTAGGGTATAAGGTATAGGGTTTAGGCCGGTTTGGGGTTTAGGGTTTAGGGTTTAGGGTTTAGGGTTTGTAACACTTTAGTAAATTTTTTAATAAACACTTAAATAAAATTTACAAAACGCTTTTTGAAATGTTATAAAATGTTTATGATTTAGAGTTTAGGGTTTAGGTTTTCCGGTTTAGGGTTTATAGTTTAGGGCTTAGTTTTTATGTGATAGGGTTTATAACACCTTAGTATATTAATATCATAAAAACTTAAGTAAAAGTTACAAAACTCTTTTTAGAATGCTATAAAATGCTCAAGGTTTAGGGTTTATAAGACTTTAGTAAATTCTTATAGTAAACACTTAAATAAAAGTTAAAAACGCTTTTAAAATGTTATGAATTGCTTAGGGTTCAGGGTTAAGAGTGTAGTGTTCATAAGAATTTAGGAAATCCTCTTAATAAACACTTGAATAAAAGTTTGAATTTATTTTAAGATGTTATAAAATTCTTAGGGTTTAGAGTTTAGGGTTTATGGTTTGGGGTTTGGAGTTTAGAGTTTAGGGTTTAGGGTTTATAGCAATTTAGTAAATGATTTTAATAAACACTTAAATAGAAGTCATAATATGTTTTTTAAAATGATATAAAATTATTAGTGTTTAGAATTTAGGGTTTACGGTTTAGATTTTAGGGTTTAGGGTTTAGGGATTATTGCTTGGAGTTTAGGGTTGAGGGTTTATAGCACCGTAGTAAATTCTTTTAATAACCACTTAAATAAAAACTACAAAGAACTTTTTACAATGTTATAAAATTCTTAGTGTTTAGGGTTTAATGATCATGGTTTGGGGTTTAGGGTTTAAGGTCTAGGGATTAGGGTTTAGGGTTTGGGGTTTATGATTTACGGTTTAGGGTTTATAAGAATTTAGTAAATTATTTTAATAAACACTTAACTAAAACTGTCAAAATACTTTTTAAAATGTTATAAAATGATTAGGGTTTAGGGTTTAGGGTTTGGGATTTATGGTTTAGAGTTTATGGTTTAGGGTTTAAGGTTTGGAGTTTGGGTTTAGTTTTGGGGTTTATTGTTTAGGGTCTACAACATTTTAGTAAATTCTTTTAATAAACACTTAAACGAAAGTTACATAACAATTTTTAAAATTTTATAAAATTGTTATGGTCTAGGGTTTATGGTTTAGGGTTTTGTGTTTATGGTTTCAGGTTTAGAACACTTTAATAAATACTTTTAATAAACACTTAAATAAAAGTTACAAAATTCTTCTTAAACTATTATAAAATTCTTAGGGTTTATGGTTTAGGTTTTGGGGTTTAGGTTTTAGGGTATATGGTTTAAGGTTTATAACAATTTAGTAAATTTTTTAATAAACAATTAAATAAAACTTACAAAATATTTGAAAAATGTTATAAAATGCCTAGGCTTTAGGGTTTAGTTCATAGGGTTTAGGGTTTATAAAACATTATTAAGTGATTTTAAAAAACACTTAAAAAATGTTACAAAAGACTTTTGAAAATGTTAATTAATGATTAGGGTTGATAGTTTAGGGCTTAGGTTTTAAGGCTTAGGTTTTATAACATCTTATTAAATTCTTTTAATAAACACTTAAATAAAAGTTACAAAATTATTTTTAATAGATCATAAAATGCTTAGATTTAAGGGTTTAGGGTTTGGGGTTTGGTGTTTAGGGTTTAGTGTTTAGAGTTTAGGGTTTGGGTTTTATAACACTTTAGTAAATAAATTTCAAGATAAATTGATACTTCAAGGGAATGAAAAAACATCCACTATAATTCAAAATGCCGACCAAGAATTTTCCACAAAAAAGGAAGAGTTAAAAAAAAACATTATATCACAGAGCCCAATGTTTTTAATATTTTCCTAATATATTTGTCACCCACATGCAATCAAACATAAAATCAATAATCTCTAATTTGAGAATTGTACTCCCAACAAGTAACTAAACCTCGAACAATGTCTGCCCATGAGAATTAGGTTTTATAGGAGAAAAATATTAATCCCAACTACAATAGGAGTAGAGACAATGTTTTAGAGAAGGGAAGGGAGTAAAAGTAGAATCTTTGAATGTTATTGATTATTTTCATGGAATTGTTAATAAAGTCCAACTATATTGATTATTTTCATGCAATTATTAATAAGGTGCAACTATTAGAACATCAAATACTAGTTGATCAAGAATTGTCACGACACATATCACTAGCCGACAAAGTACAATATTTGAAATATTTAAAAGCATTTGATGCCCATGAAAGTATATTTGCATGGAAATGGTCTATATTCAATGAAGATATTCAAATTCTTGCACCAAATACTTATCAAACAACATTCCGTTTGACTTCAACACTAGCACCTACAATAGCACAATCGTCTCGATCATCTTCCCCACGACATAAATTCAATCTATTAGCCAAGCTTTTAGGATTTGGTCTCGCTTCTGAACAACAACATCACACTAAGGAACTTGAAATTGAATGTTCTAATCAGTTAGCCAAGGAAGGGAAAAGAAGAGGAATTCTCATTTTAAATCTTGCAGATGTAACTCAAGAAGTTCTAGTTGACCACAAAAAACTAGATCTTCTAATTAGCCAACCACCCTTCTCGACGAACTTTTATATCATTATTAGGATTTACATTTTTTAATTTATGGTGTATCAAATTTTGTAAGACTCCAATTCTTCCTGTCATTTGTGACAAGGAATGAATTAAGAGTAGGGGAGATGTTGGAGGGGCCGGTCGACTTAGTTCACCATCCCAAACAATTCTACAATTGATATTATAAAGTTGATCAACTCTCTAGTCGAGTCAAGATTCTAGGTTAGATAGGCTAAATTTGTTTTGACTTAAATTATTTTGACTATCTCTACATAATATATATATATATGCATCATTGTATCTTTTGTGATTATCTTCTCAAGAGAATATAATATAAAGTAACACTTTGTTGCCTCTCTGCTACATCATTTCACTTCTTCTATTCCTACGTTCTTTATCTTCATGTGATTTATTGTTTTGCTTTCTACTAGTAACCAATGGTCATTGTCTACTACACTACAACAAGTATATATCATTTTTTTTGGAATATTTTACTAAAATATAAAATATTGTAAAATATTGGTGCGTCCTTCAATGAATTGTAAAATGTTGTAAAATATTAGTGAATCATTCACTTAATTATAAAATCTTGTAAATTATTAGTGAATCCCTCATTTAATCTTTACGTCAAGTTACTTTTCCTTATTATGCATTGATTCTCTAATAGAAAAATAATTTTCCAATTACTTCGCTTCAAATAAACGAACATCATTAGGATTTGGTGGTTCATCACCATCTATAAGTTTTTTCAACTCCTTGGTGTGTAAGTATTATAATAACTATTATGTTTTCTTCTTCAATCAACACTCTAATAATTGTTGATCAATACACAATTTTTTGAAATTAAACAAAATGCGCAATGAGATTGACTAAAAGACAAAAGATGTAATGACATTTAATATCCTATATGATAAAAAAATTAATTAACACAAACTCATTATAAAGCCATAATTTTTGAGTTCAAAATTATAGTCCACAAAGAAAAATGTTCATTACTTAGCATAACATGTTACAAAATAAGTATCATCAAAGGATTTCCACTTCAAAAATGATAATACACTAAGTAGTCTCTCCTCCTCGACTAATTATATGTGTTTCTCCTTTAGCCTTTCCCTCAAAATTATAATTTCATTAAAGGAATAATTACACAAAAAATTTGGAATACACTAGGAATAAAAAAATCTGTATATGATTCCTAATATCCTATGTTTCTCATGTAAAGAGAAGAAAACAAGAACATAAGGCTTCTTATTCAAGAAACAAAATTAATTTTAACCAACACCTCTGAAATCAATGATAATTCTAAGATGAAAGCAGTGATTCCCAAACAAATGGTTCATTGAACAACAAAACTAGAGCTAGAAGTGTTTAAGGGACTAACAAAAGTTTTAATCAAAATAAACACAAATTTTTTATCTTCATAAATGCTTCAAATTCTTGTCCAATATATCAGATCTAAATGTAAAAGAAATTTGTTGTAATTGAACGACTATATTTCTGAATAGAGGAAATATTCCTAAATGAATTAATTATCATTTAATAGTAGTATATTATGTATGTGAAGAGATATGTTCTAGATTCATGAGACTATATCTTTCATTTTCAACAGTGGAGAAGAGAGTAACAATTTAATATTTGAATTTAAGAAATGAATCTTAAATTGACTTGCATATCTCCACCTCCACCTCCACCATCTAATCGTTTACCTCCACCTCCTGATCCTCCTCCTCCGCATACATCCCTCATCTCCTCCACCTCCACCTCCCCCACCGCCTTCTCCTCCTCCTCCTCCTCATCCTCCAACACCACCTCCACCACCACCTCCTCAACAACCACATCCTCCTCCTCCCCTTCCTCCACCATTACCACCTCCTCTTCCTCCTTCACCACCTCCTCTTGCAGCACCTCCCCATCCACCTCCTCCACCACCTCCACCACCTCTGCTTCTACCTCCTCCTCTACCTCCGCCTCCTACACCACCTCTGCATCCAC
>APFE030657223.1:2742-18829 GCA_000404065.3 Pinus taeda
CTATTTTGAAACATTGTTATACTAATCATTATCATTATTTAATTCATGTTATTATTATATTAATAATTTTAATTCATGTTATTACTATATTGTTTGTCTGTTTTATGTTTAATGTTTTACTACATTGTAACACTATTATACTAATCATTATCATTATTTAATTCATGTTATTACTATATTGTTTGTTTGTTTTATGTTTTATGTTTTACTATTTTGTAACATATTCTCTAACACAATTATACTAATCATTATCATTCTTTAAGTCATGTTATTACTATATTAATAATTTTATTTCATGTTATTACTATATTAATAATTTTGTCACTAGATTCAGTTTTATCTGATTTTTCTTTTGAGTTTTTTTTTTTTCTTCTTCACCTTCTTTTTACCACTGGATTTTGATTTGGTCGTAGATGGTTCTACGACATGGATATCGGAAGGAATTTCAACAAAAGAGTCTCCTGTTAGGGAATCTGGTATAGTTATAATAGGAGACCGTGAAGGTCTCATTGGTACTAACTAAACCAATCATACCATCAGCGACATGAGACCCTGAAGGTGCTGCAGTTATTTGATTGTGTTTCGGAGGAGGAGGATATTCAGGATAACCTAGAATTGGATTTGCATTGGGAATATTATATCCTCCCGGAAAACCAAGATTAACTGGACCAAACTGGGGTTGTTGAGGTTGCTGATAAGTATAGCCAGGGTATGACTGATACTGATAAACTAGGTTTTGCACAGTAGGACCAAATTGATACTGTCCCTAGTATGGTTTATAAGTGAATTACGGTTGACTTGTGACAACCGTACTTGGACCAGGTTGTCCTACAGACATCTGAACCAAAGTCTGAACTGTAGGTCTTGACTATGGTAAAGAGGCTTGAGGAGTTTGCACTGATGTAGGAATAGTAGAAACTGGAGCTGTCGATACTCCAAAAGTAGGTGGGGTAGATTGAACAGAAGGTGCAGTAGTTGCAGCAGTAGTTTGAGGCAGAGTTCAAGGTGAACTAGGCCTAGGCTGATGAACTACACCAGGCACATAAGTTTGAACAGTAGGGTGGACAGGTTGCTGGGTTGGACCAGAAACCAAACGTTGTCCAGGTTGACTTGATAACTACACATTTGGCTGCAAAGTCTGTTGAGATGGATCCCACACCATGTTCATTCCGGGGTATGTACCCATAAAAGGTTGAGCATATTGAGGACCATAACCGGGTTGAGCGTAGGGCTGATAATTGAGATTTACATTTCCAGTTCCTTGTACAAATGGTTGACCAAAAGGTGGTTGGAAACCTTGAGTTGGGTACTAACTTTGAGGTTGATAACCTTGAGGCATGTATTGAAACTGGGGTTGACCTTGAGGTATATATTGATACTGGGGTTGACATTGAGGTATGTACTGAGTCTAGGGTTGACCTTGAGGTATTTACTATCTTGACGATACGTATTGTCCTTGGGGTTGCCCCCCAGGCGGTAACTGACTACCTTGAGGTTGCACCCCTGGTGGTAACTGACTACCTTGGAGTTGCCCCCAGGCGATAACTAACTACCTTGAGGTTTCCCCCCAGGCGATAACTGACTACCTTGAGATTGCGTGTTTGGAATAGTACTAGACATCATAATAATTTCCTCTACGCTCAATGCTTGAGTTCCTTTATTACCAGTTGATATCTCATGTTCAATTGGTCGAGTAGATGCTCCTAAAAAAGTACCAGTGAGTGACTGATACCTCGAAGGAACAGAAGGGCCAACATATAAAAATGTTTCTGGTGTTTGGGAAAACATGGATGACCATGTCGACATATTCAAAGGAGGATAATAACCTCTGGGCATAGGATGAAAAGGAATTCAAGGTGGTGAAAAACTAAGACCCGGTTTTTCTAAAAAGTTTGTCAATGATACGTACCAAGCGTCACTCCTAAAAGGACTGTAGAAAATTCATTCACGCTCTGTAAGTTCTAAAGTCGGTTGATTTTCGGGGAGAGTTATATTTTCGTCCAGACTAACAAGTTCTTTAATAGAAATGAGTCCAGAAGGAAGATTTTGGGTAATGATACTTCCTACCCTGGGTGAACTAGGACCACTAGAAGTTGGAGAAGCAAATCCTGAAGATGGAGTAGGAGCAAGTTCAGTTTTAGGCTCGAAAATTTCAGGTTCTTTAGCTAACTGACTAGTAGGAGAAAAACTACCAGTAACTTTGGAAAGTGAAATTGGCTTAGAGATATACTCCGTTGTCTATACTTGATAATCAGGATGAACAATTAAAGATGACTCTTCGGCTTCTGGTGACCCAACTCTACTGTCACTAGGTGATACAAGAGCTCGTAGCCCTTCAAGTTGGCTTGGTGTATACTCGGGAGGTTTCCCCTGAAGTCTACAGGATTGTCTCAGTAATTCAGCCACGATTAAATATTTAATTACTCACACACAAACAAAGAAAATCTCAATCAAACCACCTAAAGTCTCTAAAGAAGCAAAAAATTGAATCACACGCCTAAAAAATATAAGAATTCAAACCACACACAAACAATAACTTTCCATACCAAAAACACTAGTTTGTGATGAAATCCAATGTCGTAGAATTTGATACAGAAAGGGCGGTTGGAACAGTTACCCCGACAACCTGCTTAATGAAATAGACTGGCACAAGTTTCTTCACAAAACCGTCTCGAGTGAAGAGAACCCCCCAGAGAGTCCAAGTGAGTCTAGTCGACGTTTGCTCCAGGTACAATGAGACCCGTCCTTCATCGTCACCTTAGGAAATAATCTTAAGTTTATGGACACTAAGGTTACCAACAGTAACAAATACAATTGGGGGAATAGTCTACGATCTGATTTATGTGCAAGGGAAGAGTAACAAAGCTCAATCCCCTTGAAGGCTCCTTGACATGATCAATCTGAGGTTTACCAACAAGTGACCCCAGGCTCCTCGACAATGGTTAATCCAAGGTTTACCGTTTATAATACGCGAAAATCTTCTATCTTTCCCAATGAGATAGACTTGATTGTTTCAAAGGTTCAGACATGATCTCGTGATTGACTCCTTTAAGAGGAGCTTCCTAGATTATATCAATTACAATTGGATTTATTTCCTACCACAAGATATAGCTACTTGTTTGTTTTAACTATCTTGGAAAGTTAATTACTCTCTACTCCAAGATACTAGCCTAAGCTATATTGGTGATAATAGCCCTAGAAATAAAAAAGATTGCTAGGTCAATTTTAATTAAGCGTTAATTTTATGGGTTTTTTCTTAAGTCAATAGGTATGGAAATAAAACTTTGATGGTGTGAAGACTCGACTCCAAAATCACTAAAAAAGGCACCTAAGAATGATAAACAATTCATTTTTCCTTTAATGAATTTCTAGCTAAAAGAAAGAGTTTGAGAATGAAATTCTTTGAAAAACAAATCTTTCTTTCAACGTGTAAATGAAAAGAAAATCTTTTTGTCTTTCCCAATAAGAACTCAAAACGAGACTACTAATTATGCTCACAAAAAATCCCTTTTCTTTTTCAACACTCAAAAACTGTAAAAAACGATTCTTTCAAAAGAGAATCTACAATTTCTAGAAAACACTCAAAATTACAAAAAATAATCTTAAGATCTAAAAACTTCTAAAAACCTAATCGAAATAAAAGTTTGAAATCTTGTTGAGGACGTTTTAATTAGTTATTCAGTAAACTAAGGATTAATTCGTTCAGAATAACAAATCAATCAAAAAACATCCATCTATGTTTTCTTTTATAAAAATGAAATTAAAAACTTATAACCAAGTTCGTTCAAAGGTTTGCAAAGAGAAAACGAAATCTATTTCTCACCAAGGACAATGAGAAAACGAAATCTATTTCTCACCAAGGACAAATTTCACAAACCAGTCAGACTCATCAAGAAGACAAAAAGACACCAGGGTGATCTAAGGTTTCTAATGCATCTAATCTTTGAGTCACTATAGAGACCAAGTGAAAACCAATCCAAGCATGCAAAACTTCTAGAAAATCATCTAAAATACCAATGAAACTTACTCACAAGAGATTTTTGACAGAACTCATGCAGATCTGGGTAGACACTAAAAGTCGTAATTGAAACCAAAACTTAACTGGAAGAAAACATTTTAGGTTTTTCAAAATTTTACAGGGTCCGCAGGCTTCCAGAAGAACCAGGTGTGGTACCGCTCTGCGCACTAAAGGAAAAGTGTGGAGATGCCTGCACTGTCTGTAAAAAGAAAGTGAGGTCCTCTAAAAACTTTGAAAAAACAAAAAATAGTTCGGATCCTAAAAACTACCCAATCCCACACACATCAAGCTAAAACTAGAAACAAGAACAAGTTTCTCAAGTCAAAGTCAAAGGAAAACCACAAACCAAATCCAGATCCCCAGCGGAGTCGCCAATTTGTTGGCTGGATAAATCGATCTTGCGGACAAGGATGATCTCCCTAGTATCTAAAGATATCTAGAAACAATTAGGACAAGCAAATCTACCTTTCTCTAAACATATTGCGATTCATTAATAAAAACTATAGAGGTGTTTAGACCCTATCTTAAGTCCAACGCTAGTTTGTAGCAGGCATCCTTCAACCGTCCGAAAGAATTTCCTTTTGAGAACTTGCAATCACAAAAAAGAACACATTAAATAACACCTACATAGCTAATATCATAAGTCATGTTCATTATGGTGATCAAGGAATCCATAAAATAAACCATAAAACACAGCTTAATGAGAAAAATAAACTTATTTGTATTAACTTTGAAATAGAAGAACCTTACAACCTTTGGTGCCTTGATGTTGTACAAGCTCTTCTGAGGGTCCGAAACATGAATCTCCTTTACTTTGAAAAGCCTCACACTCTTCCAAATGAGATCAAAGAAGTATGTTATCTCTCCTCACAAAATCTCAATTAGGAAGACTAAGTTCCAGCAGCATTTCACCTCAAAAATATTCATCTTTCAACCTCCCAAGTGTTATAGACATATTTGGGCACTACAACCCCAATAATATATGTCCATAAACCAAGAGTTTCTAAGTCCCTAAAAGTGTTGTTTCACACCCTAAAGGAATGAGGTTAGCTGATTACATCATCTCCAAGAAGTTCTCCATGGAAAACTGTTCAGAACTGGTCAAAACTTGACCATACATACTGCTCAGTGCTAAGGGTGCGATGCATCTCACCTGCTACATGCAAAAAGTACGATGCATACTGAAAATCCCTTCTATAGGGTGCGATGGATGAGAGTGGACAAATGGAAGAGACAGTTTGCAAGGTGGATGATCATGGAATCTTCCATAAACTTCTCCTGTGACACTTGCCTCTCTGAATTCGCCCAGGGATGAGTAAGAGATCATGAATCTCCAAGTGGAACCAAGACTATCAGAGAGAGGAACTAATAATCCCAGAAGCTGAGTTCACCCCCAACAAACACATATATATGGATCCCTCATCAGAGATCCAGGGGCTGAATTTTGTATCTTTGTAAGGAGTGCTAATGGTTCCATCGGGACATCATAATGTTGGGTGATCTAAGATTTTCATGAGGTGAAGAAAGGCTTTCATGCTGGGAAGAGGAAAAACTGGGTCAGATCAAGGGTTGTAATCCTCTCTTCTACTCTTTCTATCAATAAAGCTATTCAAGTTTTCCTCCACATTCTTGTATGTTTGATGATATATGCATTTGTGTGGTCAATATATATCTGGTCCTATATTGTTTATGATTGTAGATCCCAGTAATTTGAAGGTATTATGATGCGTTGACTTTATAGGTACTCTTTGAAGTGAGGTAAGTAAGGAAGGAGTGGCAAAGATCTGTTAGAGGGGAGAAGGAACAAGCAAGGAACCAAGCGAAAGATTGAGGTTGGTATTCTTTGCTCCTCTCTTATCTACTTCTCATAAAGGAAAAGGAAAGTAACTTTACTTTGTTTGTTTCTAAGTTAGCTACCCATCTTAGTGGGACTAGTAGCTCTGCATGGACACTAGATTTCCTGATAACACCAAGTAACCAGCCCAATGCTTCATTTTATAGTGCAAAGGAAGGAGGTTACAGGTCCACCTACGAAGGGATAGAGTCCTCCTTCAAAGGGATAAGCTCCTCACATCAAGGGGTTAGCTCCTTAAAGTATGGGATGCATGAACTTTAAAAGAGCGAACTTGCCACCTCAAGATTCCTTCCGGAAGCTTCTAGAAATGACTCAAAGTGAGTTTTTAAGAATATACTTGCACCTTTTTAACTTCTACATGGGTCTGCACCTATAAGACAGAGACAAAGCGGTCAGGTGCACAGGGGACATGACCATTAGGTGCGGGACCGCAGGTAATGCTAAGAGAAAGTGGAGAACCTAAGTTTTAGAGACTTTTGAGGGCTTTCTCTTATTTTCAAGGCTTGATATGAAGAACTGAGGCTTAAGACTTGCAAAGGAGAAAAGTATGAGTGGTAATGGACTCACACAAATTGCAGAATGTCAAGGTGACAATTTTTGTGCAACAATAAGTTATATTGAGATTTTTAATTTCTTGGGTATGAACTTTGTCGTCTTTAAATTCTTTAGGCCATATCTTTAAGCCAAGGTCCTATGACCCTCAGAGTTCCTTTGGCCATTATGTTTTGGAAAGCTAGGTTTTTAGAATTATAAGTTTTGGTTGTATTCCATCATGGCATGTCCCTCCGACTATTGATATTAACTATTTCTATTCAATCTTAAGATGTCTCAGGAACTGGTCCCCCCATAGCGAAGAATTGGCTTCGAGTGTTACAACACCTATGACACTTTGAAAATTTGAAAACTTAATCAAATAATTGCCATGTCTTTTCAGTTAGGTCTCAACGATGGCTACAATATAATAATTTAATAGGACAAATAAACTGGAGTCTATAATAGCTTTACTTGATTAGGAGCAAAAATCAACCATGCTAAAGGCTTGTTGGTCAAAGGAATTTGAGTGCACATACTC
The DNA here is from genome assembly GCA_000404065.3 of Pinus taeda. NCBI lineage: Eukaryota > Viridiplantae > Streptophyta > Pinopsida > Pinales > Pinaceae > Pinus > Pinus taeda. The sequence continues at coordinate 9,688 of APFE030657223.1, forward strand.
ATAACACATATGAGTCCTTGCAAACGAGAATAAGAAGCTACAATTCCATTTATAACAACAATAAACTTGCATCAATAAATAATCACACACAACAAGAAGGTCTAGTGACCATCTCAACGTTGCCCTTCAAAATCAATCTCATTGCACTGAAATCTAGTTTTCCTAGCAATCTCTACAAGCTAGATGCCTAGAGAGATCCATTTTTTTAACATAATCGATTACACAAAAACACTCATATTACCTAGCAACATACATCCATTTAAAATTGAAATCTGTTATCCATATAAATGGAATTCAAGGTGCAAGCATCAAAATTTTTTTCACCCTTTTCACCTTTAACATAAAACATATAAATGGAATTCAAGGAGCAAGCATCATTTTTTTTTTCACCCTTTTCACCTTTAACATAAAACATTCTCCTTTGATAATGAGTTATGCTAGTTTCCCATCAAAACCTAACAGAACAACTATGTAATGTTGTCAACTATATAAAACTTTCTCTAATGATATATACCTAAAATAATTTGGGCAAGAATATATTGATAGCTCACTCTGGTAAATCTGGCACATCAACATCTAGTTCCTTTGTTATATATTCACATATCTATATGGGCAACACATTGTTATGTTCATAAATGGAAGATAAAAACAAATTTTACAAAATAATATGTAGGAATCATCAAGGGAAAAAGGAAAATAGGTTAAAACCAACAAAGGTCAAAGGAATCTGAAAATATAATAATGAAAATTCATACAAAGTTTCTACTTATCTTCACATCTAGAGACGTGCAACACAAAAAACAAGAACATGATGTTGCATGAAAAATATGAAATTTCCACAAAATTATTTGATGAATCCCAGTGGTGGGTAAAACATGCTTCATATTGTACGAAACCTACTACAAAGTTGTAAAAATGAATCAACATTGAGAAAGGTCATCGCCATGCCTAGCCAACTGGCACCATCTGGAGACTAATCTTCTTGTTGCTGATTATTTTTGTTGATGGGATCCTTCAGGGATTTCTACGCACCTTCCATGTGCTTAAAGGTCACGGTATTCTTCTACCTCACGGTATTAGGAGAAAAAAGGCTTCAAAGTCTTTTACCTAGTGTTCCAGCCGAGGTCACAGACAAAGATATTTTTGTTTGGTGGATCTTTGTCCACAAGTTTTCAAATATTTTCTAGAAGTTGCTAATATTTCTTGGCATTCTCAAAGATGATGTCCATTAGCTGCTCTATACTGAAGGGCTCCAACAGCTTCATGTCTTCTTCACCTTCCTCAACTTCGACTTCGTTGTTGGTGTTTTTTCTTCTATCTCCACCTTCCTCTTCTTTGCCATTGACGCCTTGGTTCAAGGTTTTCTCCTTGCTTAGTTTGGAACCCTTTCGAATAACACTTCAAACCCTACAACATCTGGAAACTTAGGGGCCACAAATACCTAGTACAAAACATAGCGGGAAAATAAAGTATGAGATGAGTATGTCTTAATGACATGGAGGACGATGAATCTGCTACAATAGCATGAGGAAATACCTTTTAATAGAACGCCTTCAACGTAATTATCATGTTTTTGGGGTCCTTTTTTTTAAACTTCTTTATTTTAATCATAAAGAGCAGTTTCATTTTCTTGCCAAGACACATGGACATGAGAAATTCCGGAGGAATACTTGCCAAGGCACATGTCGTAAAATATTGCAGTATGGTAATTTGTGTATGTGTCTGTCGCTATCATTCTATAGTAGAAAGCAAGAAATATCTGCCAAGACACACAAAGAGAGCAGCTCTAATGGAATATCTGCTAAAGCACACGTTCACAAGTAGTATTATAAGTATGGTAATTTGGTGTATGTGCATGTTTCTTTCGTTATGTAGTAGAGAGCTAGAAAGTCACTAGGAATATTGGACAAGTAGAGTGCTCTACCCCAGGTACCTGCAAGGAAAGACAATGAATGAATTTATAATGTTTAATTTTGGAAAATAAATAAGTTTTCAATATTGTTTAAAAAACTAATTTTCAAATATTTGATTAGAACATAACTAAGATCTTATTGCATCCATTATATAATATAATGCCATGTGGATAACTCTCTCACATATTTTATCCCATAATTTCTGGATATTGTTGCCATATTCATGCATGATTTTTAAATATTTAGGTAGTGATTTTTTTCTTAAGCTCTGGAAAAAAAACATTAGAAATTAAAATATTTAATAATAATTCATACTTAGGTAAATGACATATTTATTATAGGTTACTTCCCACCATAATTGAAGCAAGTCTTTATGTAAAAAAAAAGGGACAGGAATTATAAGTTGTAAATAAATATACCCATTAGGAGTTACTTCCCAACTTTATTTATGTAGGACTAAAAATTGTAAATGTGTAAAGATCTCAATTGATTAGTTCCTACCAAACCAAGACTATAGGATTCAATTTTCCTATTAACCCTTATTAATCTAGCATAGACCAATGCAAGTTATAATATGCTATGCAATATTTTATAGGGCATAATTTCTAACTTGAGTGGCACACACTATTGATTATATTACATTTTCATTATAAGGATTCAAATTTAAATTTATGAGAAGTTTATTTGAATTATTATTTTTGTTAAACTATTTGTAAGATGTAAAGTGGTTACTAACAAGGCATTTCTTAATAAAATGGTTACTCTCCCAAAATTTCATGGATATAAATTTAACTATGAGTATAAATCGCTGAAGTAGAATGTGAAAAATTGTAATAATTTAAATACTTTTAAATAACGATTTCTTAAATCATAAAATAATTTTACTTATATACAATCAATTAAACCATATATATATATATATATATAATTTTACTAATCTACAAATCAATTAACCAATATAATGGAAATTTAAAATTAAATTAAAAAACAATTTAAAAATAGAAAATAACAATGAATTTGTAATAATATAATTTCCCTTATTTTCAAACTAATGCGAGTGACAAAATCAAAGTAAAGTTTTATAAATCTTTATAGGCCACTACTAAACTCTTCTTTGAGCGAGTGTGGGTACACTTCGGGATCCCACAATTCATTCTCTCAGATCGAGACAACATATTCCTGAGTGCATTTTGGTCAAGTCTCTGGTCGATGCTGGATACAAAACTTACTAAGTCCATGAATTTCCATCCCCAAAATGATGGCCAAATAGAGGTTGTCAATAGGATGACCATACACATTCTGTGCATGTACAACTCGAAGCATCCACACACGTGAGATGAAAGTACCCCCTATGTCCAACACAAATACAACAGAGATATCCATAGCTCAATAGGCCACAACCCATCTTTCAGCTCGAGTGTAGTGAATTTGTTAGCTTTCTAGTAAAGTTGGCACATCGACATCTAGTTCCTCTAGTATATCTTCACATATGTATATGGGCAAGACATTTCAGGAATCAAGAAGGGAAAAAGGAAAATAGGTTAAAACCGACAAAGGTCAAAGGAATCTGAAAAAATAAATAATGAAAATTCATACAAAGTTTCTGCTTATCTTCACATCTAGAGACGTGCAACACAAAAAACAAGAACATGTTGTACAAAACCTACTACAAAGTTGTAAAAATGAATTAGCATTGAGAAAGCTCATCCCCATGCCTAGCTAGCGAACACCATTTGGCAAACAATCATCTTGTTGTTGATTATTTTTGTTGATGGGATCCTTCAAGGCTTTCTACCCACCTTCCACGTACTTAAAGGTCACAAATCTGTAACCTTTGGATTTACCAGTGCCCCCTTGTCCATGATGATAGATAATTCTTCTACGTCACGGTATTGGGAGAAAAAATGCTTCAAAGTCTTCATCCTAGTGTTCTAGCTGAGGTCACAAACAAAGATTTTTTTATTTGGCAGATCTTTGTCAACAAGTTTTCGAATATTTTCTAGAAGCTGCAGATATTTCTTGACTTTTTCGAAGATGATGTCCATTAGCTGCTCTATGTTGAAGGGCTTCAACAACTTCATGTCTTCTTCGCCTTCCTCAACTTCGACTTAGTTGTTGGTGTTTTTCTTTTACCTCCACCTTCCTCTTCTTCGCCATTGACGCCTTGGTTCATGGTTTTTTGCTTGCTCGGCTTGGAACCCTTTCGAATACCACTTCAAACCCTACAACATCTGGAAGCTTAGGGGCCACAAAAACCTAGTATAAAACATAGCGGGAAAATAAAGTATGAGATGAGTATGTCTTGATGATGTGGAGGACGATGAATCTGCTACAGTACCATGAGGAAATAACTTATAATAGAACACCTTCAACGTAATTATCATGTTTTTGGGGTCCTTTTTTTTAAACTTCTTTATTTTAATCATAAATAGCAGTTTCATTTTCCTGCCAAGACACATGGACATGAGAAATTCCAAAGAAATACTTGCCCAGGCACATGTCGTAAACAATATTGCAATATGGTAATTTGTGTATGTGTGTCTCTATCATTCGATAGTAGAAAGCAAGAAATAACTGCCAAGACACACAAAAGAGAGTAGTTCTAATGGAATACTTGCTAAAGCACACGCTCACCAGTAGTATTATAAGTATGGTAATTTGGTGTATGTGCATGTTTCTTTCATTCTGTAGTAGAGAGCTAGAAAGTCACTAGGAATATTGGACAAGTAGAGTGCTCTACCCCAGGTACCTACAAGGCAAGACAATGAATGAATCTATAATGTTTAATTTTGAAAAATAAATAACTTTTCAATACTATTTAAAAAACTAATTTTCAAATATTTGATTAGACCATAACAAAGGTCTTATTGCATCACTTTACAATATAATTCCATGTGGATAACTCCCTCACATATTGTATCCCATAATTTCTGGATATTGTTGCCATATTCATGCATGATTTTAAATATTTAGGTAGTGATTTTTTTAAGCTCTACAAAAAAAACATCAGAAATTAAAATATTTAATAATAGTTCATACTTAGGTAAATGACATATTTATTATCAGTTACTCCCCACCATAATTGAAGAAATTATTTGCGTAAAAAGAGGGATAGGAATTATAAGTTATAAATAAATATACTCATTAGGAGTTACTTCCCAACTTTATATATGTAGGACTAAAAATTGTAAATGTGTGAAGATCTCAATTGATTAGTTCCTTCCAAAGCAAGACTACAGGATTCGATTTGCCTATTAACCCTTATTAATTTAGCATAGACCAATGCAAGTTATAATATGTTATGCAATATTTTGTAGGGCAATATTTCTAACTTGAGTGGTACACACTATTGGTTATATTACATTTCATTATAGGGATTCAGATTTAAATTTATGAGAAGTTTATTTGAATTAATTTTTTGGTTAAACTATTTGTGAGATGTAAAGTGGTTACTAACAAGGAATTTCTTAATAAAATGGTTTCTCTCTCAAAATTTCATGGATATAAATTTAACTATGAGTATAAATGGTTGAAGTAGAATGTGAAAAATTGTAATAATTTAAATACTTTTAAATAATGATTTCTTAAATCATAAAATAATTTTACTGATATACAAATAAATTAACCCATTATATATATATATATATATATATATATATATATATATATATATATATATATATATATATAATTTAACTAATTTACAAATCAATTAACCAATATAATGGAAATTTAAAATTAAATTAAAAAAACAATTTAAAAATAGAAAATAATAATGAATTTGTAATAATATAATTTCCCTTATTTTCAAACCAATGTCAGTGATAAAATCAAAGTAAAGTTTTATAAGTCTTTATAGGCCACTGCTAAACTCTTCTTTGAGCAAGTGTGGGTACACTTTGGGATGCCACAGTCCATTGTCTCAGATCGAGACAACAGATTCCTGAGTGTAGTTTGGTCAAGTCTCTGGTTGATGCTGGATACAAAACTTACTAAGTCCACAACTTTCCATCCACAAAATGATGGCTAAACAGAGGTTCTCAATAGGATGATCGTACACATTCTATGCATGTACAACACGAAGAATCCATGCATGTGTAATGAAAGTCTCCCTATGTCCAACACAATTACAACAGAGATATCCACAGGTCAATAGGCCACAACCCCTCTCAGGTAGGCCTGGGATTTTAGCCATTATGCCCCATTGATGTGGCCATACAATTTGCAGCCACTCAGGGAGATTCAGCTCATGTTCAATCTAAAGCCGAAAGGGCTAACAACTTCATTGAACACATTCAACACACCTGCCAACAGGTCCATGATATATTGGACAAAGCTAATGCTAAGTACCACCAGAGCCATGAAAACCATCAAGTGTTGCACAAGTTCTAGGTGGGTGACAAATTTTGGCTACATTTGCAGAAGGAGTGCCTTGCTGGACCCCATTGCAAGCTTTGCCCACTCCAATATGGGCCATACACCATCACCAAGGTCGTCGGTGATAATGCCTTCAAGCTCAGCATCCCATCATTCCTTGGTCTTCAGCCAACATCCCATCATTCCTTGGTCTTCAGCCAATGTCCAATGTAGATTGCCTTCGACCATACATTCCACCATTATTGGACACATTTGACATTGTAGAACAACTAACACCAACAGAGCTCAACCCAGACTGCATTGAACAAGACAAAACTGATCAGATCATGGAAAAACAAATCAAGAACACTTGCCAAGAGAGGATACAGTTATATCAAGTTGTCAAAGCAGGCCAACTCCTTCACTAGTGCAAGTGTTTCACCACGGACTAGGTTCAACAAAAATTTCGTCACCTCATGGAGTCTCTGCACACAATGGGGACCATTGCTTCCTAAGTGGGGAGGAATGATCCAGGTGGATATTGGTGGCCACCCACCTATTCCACCTAGACCCCTCAGTTAATTTCATCTGTTTCCTTGTTCATTTTAGCATTTACTATTTTTAGTAGTTTTTCGGGTCCTGAACTTCCGGAGCATTTTTTATCCCCTAAACAATGTTTTTTTGGGGTTCGCAGCAGGCTCATAGCCATAGGTAAGGGCCTATGGTGAAACTTGTACTACTCGGTGAGACCTTTCCAACAAGGTATCATACATGCCAAACAGAGATAATATGACCAAGTTACAACCCCGGGAAGTTGGTTGCCCAACTAACCCCAACAGGGCCCACAAACACTTGGTGTTACATCTCCTAGGATTAGGGTTTTGGCTACTTAGGTTTTTCTCATGTTTTCCAATAATAAATAGGCCCTTGAGCCTCATTGTAACACATTTCAGAGGCATGTAGCCGCCACATCTCTTCTCATAGATAAGCTACCATCACCCGAGCTATCTTATTTCCATTATGTTTGTAAGCATAGTTCAATATTTTTCTATTAATGAAATGAAGTGGTTTTCTACTGCATATTTGTGTTTATGATTATATCTGTAAGTTGTTGCGTTCATTTTTAAGTTCAGATCAACAATTGACATGTCCAACCCAACCCGAACTGCACATTGTGCAGTCTCAAGGATTAGTCCTGACCCTTGACTGTCTGAGCTACACAGTTGCGCAATCCCAGAGTCTCTCTCTAAGTCTATCACCTAGTTCCAACCTAGCCAGTGGATCATCATGAAGCATCTTAGATCAAGGGTTTATTGTATTGAGGTTGTCTTGTCATGAAGGGTTTTCAGTTGTAGGTACTTTATCTTATCATGACAGGATGATGATGGAGGAAAAGGAGAAGGAGACCATGCTAGAGGACACCTATGGAACTGAAGAGACCAAATGATCATCAAGTAAGAATATGAAGGAACACAAGATTACAACAAAAAATAGAATATCAAGATCACATTAAAGACTCCATATCTTCAAGTCATGAGGAGGAGGAAGAAGAAGAACATGCACCATTTTTCATGAATACATAAAGAAACTAGCTACAAAGGGTGACTTGATATTTCCATTTCATCACAAAGCCCATGTCAGCAATGTCATGTCATGTTGTGTCATGAGTCATAACGTGTTAAATTGGCAACAAGGGCCAAACTTCATGTGGGTCATCTTATTCATGTCTAATAATATTTTTATTAGATTCCTCTCGTCGAGAGGTGTTGGATTGATCGAAAGATCATCTGATTCCGATAAGTATTTACGGAGATATGAATTTATTTTCATTATGGAATTATTATCAAGCTGACCTACAACTCATGTAGGCTCAGAAGCCCAACAGTCACATCTATTCAAACATCAACATTGTGTATAAATATAGGAGGACTTTTCCTCATTTTCATTCACTCATCTTATCACATCTCTCTCTCTCTCTCTCCTGCACAGAAAAGAGGGTCTTCTCTACTGCATAGAAAAGAGTCTCTCTCTCACACATGTGGAAGGAAGCTGCTGAAACTGAAGCTGTAACTGCAGATCCAAAGTTTGACCAGTGTGGACCATCAAACCTTCTCTTCTAAATTGTGTTGTAGGTTCATATGAACCTCCTCTGAAGGTTGCAACTTTTGGTGGTGGAATCAAGTCAATCCGACGATCAGTTTGTGAGATATCGACTGCCCTAGATTGAAGGAAGCTGCTAAAACTGAAGCTGCAACTACAGATCCAAATTTTGACCAGCATGGACCATCACACATCCTCTTTTGAACTGTGTTGTAGGTTCCTATAAACCTCCTCTGAAGGCTGCAACTTTTGGTGGTGGAATCAAGTCGATCCGATGGTCGGTTTGTGAGATATCGACCCTAGTTTGAAGGAAGCTGCTGAAACTGAAGCTACAACTATAGATCCAAAGTTTGACCAGCAAGGACCATAAAAAATCCTCTTCTTAACTATGTTGTAGATTCATCTGAACCTTTTCTGAAGGTTGCAACTTTTGGTGGTGGAATCAAGTCCATCCGATGGTTGGTTTGTGAGATATCGATTGCCCTGGTTTTTATGATGAAGCTGCTAATGCTAATGCTGCTAATCTAGGGTTTGCTACTGCTGATATAAATCAGATTTATTGTACTATTTCTCTCTGCTAAATTATTGAAGATAAAAGAATATTTGATCAAAGGGTTTCCCCACACATTGTGGGGTTTGTCCCTGGCTAGCCGCCACATCTTGTGTCTCTTGTCTTGGCTTGTTTTCTGTCGATTCTTTAATGTTCTATCTACACTTTACTTTATGTACATGTGATTGCTAATCGGTGGAATATAATAAGAAAAAGAAGTAAA